>APFE031221238.1:59165-77423 GCA_000404065.3 Pinus taeda | reverse complement strand
ACTTGATTATAGACTAGTTCAGTAGAGCGAACTTGTATGACGTGCCACGAGTCACTGTTTCAACCTTTGGATCTAAAAGCCACCCACAAGAAACTACAGTCCGTCCTCTTTCTGTAACCTTTTACGAAATTTCAATCCGATCCTCAGGGAGAAAGTTATGACGATTTTCCCCAGGTCACCTGTTTTGAATGTAATTCAAGAGTCTGCAAAAAGACCAACTTCCTCAGATCATATCTCCGAAACTATTGTGCGAAAAGCTCTGAAATTTGGACCCAACGTTCAGCGTCAATTCTTCTCAAATGGTTTTTTTTTCGACTTCTGAAACGTCACAGAAAAAAAGTTATAGCGAAAATTCCACGATGACCTGTTTGGAGCAGCGAAACCCTAGAATCCAAAGCTCTGATACCAAATGTTATGAAACCAGCTCAAAGAAAAGATAGAAAAGATAGATCAACGACTTAGAATTCAGCCTCTTCGAGGGGGAAACCTCCTTTACATTACATAAATGAACAATTCTTGGATGATACAAATGACAAAACCTCCTTTCTATATATAGGAGTCTAAGGAGTCACAATATAATCCAGCCGACCTAACAATAATAATATAAAGCCACAAAAATAATAATAGAGAGATTCTATGGGGCACAGAAATAACAATATGTGGGTAATAGGGGCACAACAATATAAATAAGGGGTATAACTACAATAGTAATGGGGTAATCACTAGTATTATAGGGACCCAACATGTCTACTTTTATATCACTGTCCATTCGAGAATCAGAGAAGGATCCGAACTGTTTACTGTAGATCCTCCTTGTTGTTTCTTTTTTGTCCTTTCATAATGAAAGACCCTTGCTATCCCTTAAGTATATCTCTAATCTTCATCTGAAATATCCTATTCTCTGTGATCTGAATCCGAGCTTGATTGAATGTGATAACCATCTGAAAAACTCAGAGGAATCTGAACTCTTATCTATGTATTAATGCGAAGTGCCTTCACACCTATTTATAGTGGTTGGACCCATAAATAAGTTGAACTATGCATATCCGAATACGTGTGTCTATTTGATGTGAGGCGACATGAGATTTATCTCTTTTTTGAGGTTGACTTCAAGAGGAGGATTAGTTCTTGTCATTGGAGGGCTTCTAGACATTTTCATAGACTAATATACATTGACATATGCTCAAGAAGAGCTCTTCATACATGACATTAACTCTTTGGCTCAATGATAATTCCTAAGGCTATCAATGGGAGCCACTAACAAATAAAATCTCTTGCTCATGAAACCCAAGAAGCAAGGCATTATAAAAATAATTTTATTCTCTTGTTTTCATCATTTACAAAGATCATAATTACATGCCATTATGAAGACCGAACCTAGTTACACTTTTCAACACTCCCTCTTAACTAGGGAGGTATTCATAATGGTAATTGGTCATTCTCAACCTGAATAATTTATGATAAGAAGAATTTGGATTGGTAACTCATTTGTTTAGCAGCATATCAACCAACATTGTTACATAGTAAGGCCTTGAATAACAACTCCATCTCTCCACAAGATCTGAGCTCGATGCTGGTGAGACCAGTGATTTATAAACACTCTCATCATTGTCTCTCTCAGAACATCCCCTACTCGGGTACTTAGAGTGTGTTCGATGAGGATTATTCATATCTTGGACTCCCTAGCCCTCAAAGAATATTGGTCCTCCACAACTAATCTTCTATTGAATGCCCTACCTCATCCTCAAAGAGCATTGGATTCCAAATGATTACCGAATCCTCCATTCTATCTTCCCAGGTGAAGACCAAAATGATGTGTCTATCTCTCCCTCTCAAATAGGGAAGAGATATTCCAATAAAGGAATGTACTCATTCCTACAAAATGAATATACCTAAGATCCCTCTTGGATTAGGATTTTCCAAGTTTCTTCCAAGTAAGAAACTTCTTTCTAGGTCCCTTCTTAACTAGGGACCTACAACAACCATTCATGTGGAGATCATGGAACAACCAATTGTTTGAAGAACTCCTCTCTTCTTCGATGTCATGAATTTATTCTTTGTTGTGGAGAATTCATCTTTTGGGAACTTCTTCATAGGGCACATACCATCCATCACTTTCATCCATGAGTTAGTGATGTCCTTATTTCATTAGAAAGTGATCCATCAGTTTTCCATTTGGCTTTGCTTCATGTCATGTTGCTTTCTTCATGCCATATTTTTCGGAAGGACCTTACATCCTTCTATATGGTCCTCTTGGAAGTCATCTACAGATCCTCCCTTTGGTAGTCCTATATAAGCCTATCCAGATATTAGTTCAAAAATAATAAATGAACACTTAAATCAAATATTACCTTTGTGATGTTCTTTCATCATGACATCTTTCTATAGGTATTAGAATCCTACATAGATGTTGACATGTCTCCCAAACATATCCATTTTCAAGGGTCTCCATATTTTTCAGACTTCCATCAGAGTCTTCATATCTTTCCAAGAGATTTCCTAGTCAAATTGTCTTGGTCTTTTGGATGTTGATTTAATTTATCATGGTTGCATATCTCACAATATCTTCCTTCCATTATTCACACATTCCATTCGTAGGAGCTTCCAATCAGAGTTTCTTAATTGCAGTCAACAACCTCATACTTCATATGAGGACATATTATGTTGATTTCATCTAATGTGACTTATGCCTTCCTGCATCCTTTTAGAAGAGGAGATCCTTTTCCCTTGATCATGCTTCTCAAGATAGAAGTAGTGATCCATGTTACCTGCAACCATACAACATGACACTATAATATTAAATACACGCGTACATACCTCATTTACCTTTAGGTCTAGGCTTCTTTCAACAACTTCCTTGATTGAAAAGATCTTCAAATTTGACTCCCATGGATTTTGTTCTAGACATCCTTCATGTTTCCTATGGTGATGTCACGAGCTCTTGTTTTTAATGCTTTCATGATGCCACGATGCATCTCATTATTTATTATAGCCATATCTTATAACATAATATTTAGAATCTATATTGAGACCTTTTGTGAGGGAGACTATCTCAGTCATAGTAGATATCTCTTACTTCCTCTTTTCTTGGACTTCTTCTCTTCAACTTCCTCCACTTCTTCGGGGATATGCGCTTCTTCTCTTCTTTTGATATTGTCCCTTTAAGATAATGTTTCTTTTAATTTCCATAATTTTACATCCATAGCATTGAATCTTGGCTATGCTCTTCTTTCTTTTTTGAGGACCAAAATTTTCCAAACTTCCCTTTCCTTCTTGCAAATGTTTAAGTCCTTTAATCTTCAACACTTTTTCCCTCAACTTGTCTTCTTCTATCTTGCATAGAAACCACAAGTTGTCGAATGAGGTAACTTTCTTATCCTCATGGACATTTGTTACCTTGTTGATCAATTAGTGCATTTTGAACAATGGTGGTTACCCTCTTATCATCTCTCCTAGATCTCGTGGTTGAGATCTTATGATGATATCCATTCATTCTTTGATACCTTCAATTTTGTGTAGATCAGATCTAAGTCATGTGACTTTCTTTATCACATCTTCAAAGAATATTCTTACAATCTTATCATATGCATCCCTTTGATGTCTCCAATATTGTTATATGTGGGAACCTTTCATAAGAATCCCTTTCCATGAATTCAGAGGAGACCATTTTTATTGATGTGTTCAATGACTTCACTTTCTTCAAGGACTATGTCTATCCTCCTTTTTCATGCAAGGAATTTTGATGACCCAAACAACTATAGATTTCCTTGCAAACACGCAGTCATTTTACCAAATTTAATTAAAGAATGAAAAATACTTGACAAGTGAGGATGAAATATTCTACTTGATCACTTTGATTATGGTTGAAGAAGATGTATTAGTGTTCCCTCTTGGATGATCTTCTTCCAAATGAAAAATCCTTTCTTCAATAAAGAAGATTGCTCATTTTATGATGACAACACCTTTTTACTTGGCTCCTTTTGATGAGGGTGATTTGCTGCTTCCTCGGATGATCTTCTTCAAGGACAAGGAGAGGATCCTTGCTTGCTTTATAACCTTGAAGATGATGACAATGCCTTCTACCTTCAAGATACTCTGACTTCTCTTATAGTGTAGATCAGAAATGCTTCTAGGATTTCAACTCTCTTTGAGATGATGTGATCTTGAACTTTAAAGTACTTAGAGCTACCTTGATTTGTAGATAACTTGATGAGGGTCTTTGTGGTATTTTGATGATGACTATAAGATTCAAAACTTTTGATGTTGTAGTTTGCTTCTTCGATCCAGGGTTTAATTCTTCATTGCAGATCTTGATCTTTTGCTTTGATGACCTTCGACTTGCTTTGACGCCTTTCTTGAAACTCGATCCTTGAGTTTCTCTTTGATTAGATTCCTTTCCTTTGACTTCAACACCTTATCTTTGATCCCATGTTGATAAATATAGGGCATTAAAATTAGGTGATTTCTCTTTTATTAGTGAATGCTTGTGAATGCTTTATACTTCTTTAGATTAGGATCTTCTTCTTATTAGATTATTAGTGTTCTTATTTATAAACAACAACCAATGCAAGAACATAAATAGACAAGAGACACAACATGTAGGCTATGAGCCAGGGCCAAAACCTCTCACTCTTTGAGAGGAAAACCTGCACAAATTCTTCTTTTAGAGATTCCAATTGACGAATACCAAGACCAAGACCCTTGACCTATTATCCACTCCAAGACCAAGACACTAATTCTCTTGACTGTATTCCCTTCTTCTCCTCCTCTTCCCTTTGACCTTCTTGTCACCGTGACATCATCATGGATCTGAGATATTCTTACTGTAGTTAAGACTATAATAGACCTGAACTGAATCACATCACATAACTTATCAAAGTACTGTCTCTATTATAGCTTCGAACTATACTTTGTATCATCTGAAGTATCTACAATATCTTCGATGTCCCTTCATTACAGACCTGAGTTCCTTCTAGAATTTATCATCTGAATTGTCTACTTTTATATCACTTTCCATCTGAGACTCAAAGAGGGATCCGAACTATTTATTGTAGACCCTCCTTGCTATTTCATTGTTGTACTTTCATCATGAAAGACGCTCGCTATCCCTTAAGTATCTCTCTGAGATTCATCTGAAATATCCTCTTCTCTTTGATCTAAATCTGAACTTGATTGAATGTGATAACCATCTGAAAAAATCAAAGGAATTCGAACTATGATATTTGTATTAATGTGAAGTGACTTCACACCTATTTATAGTGGTTAGTCCTATAAATAAGATGACCTATGCATTTCCGAATAGGTGTGTCTATTTGATGTGAGCAGACATGAGATTTATCTTTGTTTTGAGGCCGACTTCAAGAGGAGGATTAGTGCTTGTCTTTGGAGGGCTTCTAGACATTTTCATAGACTCATATACATTGACACATTATCAAGAAGCACTCATCATACATGACATTGGATATTTGAATTAATGATAATTCCTAAGGTTCTCAGTGGGAGCCACTAACAAATAAAATCTCTTGCTCATGAAACCCATGAAGCAAGGCATTGCAAAAATAATTTTATTATCTTCTTTTCATCATTTACAAAGATCATAATTACATGTCATTATGAAGACCGAACCTAGTTACACTTTTCAACAAATGGAAATGATGTTGGTCCATCTAGTCAACCTTTCAGTTCAATTCCTCCTCCTCCTTCTGATCCACTACAGATTGAGAAATAGAACCCTAACATGATGATTTGATCGCTTACCAAAGGTGTTCTTCGAAAATCAACTTTCAACTCACATGCTAGAGCTGCTCAGAACTATAACATTGTTGAAGACCTGGCTGTCTCCTTCAACAATGTCAGCTCTTGAAGCGCTGCAAACATGTCCAACACAAGTAAAGTTACTATTATCAGATATTGGAGCAATTGATCCTCAAGATTCTAATATTATTGTCTTTGATCTTCAAAGTCATATAACTAGACTCCCACATTAATTGGTGTTCCAGATGCCAGTTTTTGTCAAAACCAAATGGGTGTTTCACACAACTATTGAAGAAGGAGCTTCTATGTGTATCATGTCTATTGCTTGCTGGAAAAATTTAGGTTCTCCAACTATCAATTAGTCACATACCACTCTAAAAACCTTTTATGGAAGAGGTTTTCGTCCTTATGGAATCCTAAATGATCTACCCATAGAGTTAGAAGGTAAGAAGGTCACGATGTTGATGCAAAACTCGATTACAACCTTTTACTTGGTTGAAGTTGGACCTGTGCTATGTTTTCAGTGGTCTCATCACTTTTTCGCATGATACTTTTTTCCCATCGAGGGAGAATAGTAAAAGTAGACTAGTTGTCTTACTACACTTCCAACCCTAACTCTATTGGTAGTGTACCTTTCATCGGAAAAACGATTGCTCCTTATGAGGATATTGGTGTTGGTTTTCTTAAGGATTCATCAGTGATGGGAACTTTTGCACTTCCTCCACCGAATTTTCCTTCTAATGTTTCCCATATTAACATGATCGCATCAATCACTATGGAATCTTCTAATTTGTGGATAGTGCCTTTAGAATTTGAATTTACCTCATACAGAAACGAAACACCTTTGAGCCCACTTGAATTGGTTTATCGGGTAGTTCAAACTTTTTCCGATCAACCATCTTCTGAGATTGATCGAGTGAATGCGCTCAATGATGATTATTCTCGATTACCTCGGTTGGAACAAATTTCACTTCCTGATATTTTCGACAATATGTTTCCAACTGATGAAATTATTATGGAGATTATGACCTTGGATGAAATGCCCTGGGATGATTATCATCATCGTTCATATTTTCTCCCTAACCTTGATAAAATTGGGAATGATTTTTCAGATATATTTTTTACTAAGATCGTAGATAGTCCAGGATGGCCCAAGTTTTTCAAGCTGAATCTAAAAAGAATTTTGGAAACATATATACAATGATTTAAATTGATATTTTAGTCAAAACAAGAATTATTGAGAACATTCACATAGGTTCTTCATGCTCACTTGAAGAAATTCAAACATTCAAAGCCCTATTTCAATAATTATGTGACATTTTTTCTTGGTCCTATGAGGAAATGCCAGGAATTGACTTGAGTATTGTTGTTCATGAAATTAAGACTTACTCGGATGAAAAACCTATTAGACAAAGATTATGTCCAGTGCATCCACGAAAGGTTGTTGTTTTTAAAGATGAGATTGAAAATATGCTTAAAGCAGGTTTCATTTAACCAGTTCCCTTGACTGATTGGGTTTCCAATATTGTTCCTATTAAAAACAATTAAGGGACCATCAGAGTATGCGTATATTATAGGGATATTAATAGGGCTTGTCTGAAAGACAACTACTGTACCCCCTATATTGACCAAATTATTTACGATTGTGCCGGTAATGAAATCTTTTGTTTCATGGATGGATTTTCTAGGCACAACCAAATCAACATACTCACCACTGATCATCATAAAACCACGCTCATATATCCATGGGGGAATTCTGGTTCTCAAAACTCCCATTTGGATTAAATAATGCCGATGCAACCTTCCAACGGGCTATATCTTACACATTTAATGATATCAAGCATATTGTACAACCTTATTTGGATGATTTATCGGCTCATTCGCTGAAATGGGAAGATCATCCAACACATTTGAGAGTTATCTTTATCAGGTTTCGACACTACAATATATGCTTGAACACTCACAAATGTGTTTTTTGTGTAGAGTCCGGTCAATTACTGGGATTTGTCATATCAAAGGAAGGAATTCGTGTCAATCATCTCAAGGTAGAGGCTATGCTGAATTTTCCTCCTCCTTCCAACCTTTGCCAACTCCAAAGTTTGCAAGGGAAAGAATTTTTTTTTTACGTCAAACCATCCTAAACTAAACTGAGTTAACTAAAGGTTTTACTTGACTATTGAAAAGGGCATCTCATTGACTTGGGTTGAAATTTCTCAAGAAGATTTTGATGCTCTCAAACATGCATTGAATCATACATTGTTGTTGCATCTCCCCGATTATCATCGAGACTACTTTTTGTATTTAGCTACATCCGACGTCACCATTGGCATGGTTTTAGTTCAGGAAGATGAATTGAATGATGAGCATGTGATATATTATTTGAGCAGAAATATTACATAAACTGAAATAAAATTTGCAGATGTGGAGAATTGGCCTTGGCAACCATTCAAGTTGTCCAAAGATTTCATCACTACATTCTCTTACGCAAAACAATAGTGATTTCCAATTGCAATCCTATGGTTTACATTCTTATGAGACAATTTCTAGTGGAAAATATTCTAAATGGTTAGTTATCCTGCAATAATTTGATTTAGAATTCATAAAATCTAAGTCTAAGAAATCATTGGTGTTTTTCGAGTTGTTATGTGACTTTCCCTATATTGATTCAAAAACTATGGGAAAGGATTCTCTTCCAGACAAATCCCTCTTTCTTATCGGTACTTTAGGCCCATACTATGGAGATATCATCGTGTATCTTCAAATTCAATCTTTTCATCCAAAATTGACTCGAACTCATCGTCATCGTATTCAGTGCCAATCCCAACAATACACTATTATTGGCGATACACTTTATCGTCGTGGTGTTGACTCCATCTTCAAACGATGTTTGACTCATGAGGAACCCAAAAATGCATTGAATGACTGCCATTCTGGAGCTTGTGGTGGTCATATGTCAGGGTTTTCCATTTCCCAAATGATCTTGCACATTGGGTATTCATGGCCTTTGATGTTCAAATATTGTATAATTGCAATGTAGAAATGCCACAATTTCCAAATCTATGATCGCAAAATGTGTGCAAACCCAACTCCTCTTCACCTAATCATTGTTGTCGATCCTTTTACTAAATGGGGCATCTATTTCCTTACATGTAACCCTCACTTGGTCGGAGGGGCATTGGTACATTATACTAGCAATGGATTATTTTACGAAATGGGTCGAGGCGATGCTTGCATATAAGGATGATGACGAAACAATAGTTATTTTCATATTCAAACATGTGATTGCTAGGTTTGGGGTTCCACAAGCCATCATCATAGACCATGGTATCCATTTTTGAAACTTTATGATGATCAAACTTACTGCAAAGCTAGGCTTGTGTCATGACAATTGTACTCCATATTACCCATAGTAAAATGGCCAAGTAGAAGCCATTAACAAGGTTTTTACCACCATGATTAAATAGATTTTCGGAATTCATAAATGAAATTGGCGTCTAATGCTTTTTCTAGCCTTGTGGGCATATCGTACCTCAATAAAAGGTTCAACTGGATTTACTCCCTTCCAGCTGGTTTATGTTCTAGAAGCCTATTGAATGTGAAATACCATCTTTAAAACTAGAAATTGAATTATTATTGGCCACTTTTGCATAGAAGGAACGTTTTTTGTACTTATCATGGCTAGATGAGATTCACTGTGATTTTGCATAAGCTAGTGAGACTCATAAGAAATGAGTTAAGGCACAATTTGATCAAAATATAAAACCTCGCTCATATTCAGAAGATGACCTAGTCTGGGTTTATGATCAAGAGCACGATAAATTAGGTGCTGGTAAATTCAATTCCATGCGGCATGGTCCTTGTATTGTAAAATGTGTACTAGAAAAAGGGGCTTATGAGCTAGTTGATTATGACGACATTTGTTTAGGAAAGCCTAGAAATGGTCTTTACCTGAAGATATATTATGCTTAAATCACTCAGTGAAGAATTTGTATATTGTTGTATCATATTTTGTGTAGAGCAATTTTTAGCAGTTTTTTATGTTTTTCTACTACTTCTCCTGCTTATCTTGTGTTACACTTGATTTTCAGATGTCGATGCTCCCTCAAACTTAGATTGGCTTTGCTAATGGAACTAGTTGTAGTACTTGAAATTTGTCTTTTGCATCCTGGGTCATTTATTCACCCATAGATGAGTTAGTTTCTATTAATGGGATATGTCTTAGTCAAATAACAAATAACATCATAGAGTATAGTGCAGTGATTGAACTATTATATGACACCATTTCATTTGGTAATTCGTCGATTGATCATTAGGTTAGATTCTCAACTCATAGTATTACATTTAAATGGTGTCTATTCGGTAAGAAGTGTTGCAATGTTAAGAATGTTTTTGTACGTTCGTCTCTTGGAGAAATATTTTGATTACATATAATATCAACACATTCTGAGATGTTTAAACACATTAATTGATGCATCGGCTAATTATGTGTTAAATTGGAATTTGTAAACATCTGTAAGGAAGAAAAAGCAATATTCATCCATATATTGTACAAGATAAACTGAGATAAAAGTAGTAGGTTTCATTGGTTAAAATTTATGTAAACAGTGAGGCTTTACAAAAATGTCATCCAAAGACATGAGGCCTCCTGACCTTTATTATCCAAACATGATGATACATCATCAAAAAACAAAATCTAGCCCTAAGACTAACAACTACACTGATTATCATGGTAGTAGAAAACAACATGAGGTACTCGTCATAGCAAATGAATAATAGGTCTAGGAACCCCCACGGTGTGCCTCTGATAGTGGAGAGGCAAGTCATCAATCCCAACATATGGGATGTCTAGGGTCAACCTCTCTAGGTTGTGCTCCAGCGTAGACAAAGCCTCTGTTGCATCGGGGTTCTGTACTATGAAAGCTACTGGTTTCTCACTGCGCCTGTCAAATATGTGTAGTCCTTTTGGTCTCACCGAGACCACATCGACATGATAATTTCAAACAATTATTTTTGGATGCCAAAAAACAAAAAAAAAATGAAAAATTCAAAAACAACCAAATTGTGAAGTTTTTACCTAGGTCACCCCACTGCATTCCAACTAGTAGTGGCATATCTGGATCACCTGTGTAATCCATGCCTTCATATGGTAAGTCCTCAATCACAATTATTTAACTTTCGAAACATCCAAAGAAATCAAGAGTATATCGAATCGTTGGGCCTTCACCACCTCCATGGTGTGCTATCAATGTGACCCACTTCAATATGCGAGGATCTCCCAATCCCCCTCCATCTATGGCTACCTATGGGGAAGAAGGGGGATCCTCTCTAGAGAGGACGAGATAACAAAGGCACCATACCCAAAATTCTTGAGTTTTCCGGTTTTCACTCTAGTTAGTTGCCCTTTCAAGTTGGAAACCACCTCTAACACTAATTGAATATTGTAGGCTGCAAGCAATCTACAAGAATCTGCATCTAGGCCTTGGTGAGAAATTGAAGCGTTGTACTCCCACATAATCATTCAATAGTGAAGCCAACAGATCTCAAAGGGAGGCTCTCAATGGTTTTTATATTAGTACACTCGTCTTTGAGTTCAAATCATTGAAAGAAATGTTGCACTAGATAGGTGGCACTTGTTTCACCACCTTGTCTATGTCCATACAGAGAAATGTCCACTCCACAATATGGGAGCCCAAACACGAATTATATGTCATAAACATCTATATTGAGTCTATGGTATCCAATCAGGAAGCACTCTTCCTGTACATTCCACTTTCTCACCATTCATTATAGCAAATCTAGTTGGGCCTTCATGCTTAGAATTGTGAAAAAATTATATAGGCCACAGTTTCTCAAAGCTTGTAATGTTTATGGACGGTTCAAAGCAACTATATATTGTTCTTCATTTTCACACTCTCTCCACTCCATTTTTGTAGCTCAAAACCCTACAAAAGAACATGGAGGGTAATTAGAAAACGTTGTGGTAATTTTTTGCAAAAAATTTGGGCATGTTTCATGATTTTTTTAAAGCCTTTGGCACTATGCGTGGACTCTTTTGAAGACCAATGCAGATTTGCATGTTTCCAACCCTAGAAATCTCGCAAGTCTCTTTTTCCTGTGATAAAAAATCAGTCAGTGTGCGGAGGCCTAATGAAGATGAACTGTGCACACCAAGGGTGATTTTTCAATTGATAACCCCCACTAAAAAAACTAAATACACAGTGAAAAGTAAAATAAAAGCAATGAAAATTAAGATATCAGAGAGATCGTTTACTTGGAAAAGATGGCTCATGATTTGGTCCAATGGTTTTCTCAAAATCTACTTCTGAAGTTTTGGTGAAAAATGCACTCTATCACTCTCAAATGGTAAAAAAACACAAATGGTAAAATTTTTTTACTTTTTTGGATTTTTATGAGTTTTAGGCCGATTAAAATATTATTTTTTGCCTATTAGCCTCTGGAATCCAAATTTTTAATGTTTTTACTATGTTTTTGAGTGGTGATGATAATTTTTGAGTTTAAATGTGCAGAACATAGGTTATTTACGAAAATGAATCATTTTGGCGATGAGTACGTTTTTATCACTTTTTCAAATTTATTAAAAACATATGAAAAGGCAAAACCATGAGTTCTCTTTAAGCCCATTTCAGACTCCCTAAACATGAAAAGATCATCGAGTACTTGACTATTTGAACTCGTAAAAATAAATGAACAATCATCTATTTAGTATAAGTTTACCCCTTTTACGGACTGAACTAGAATATATACAAAAAAGGTATATGTTGACTAATCATGGTCAAAACAGTTCTCTCTTGCATTATTTTACCCTTTTTACGGGCCTGAGAGACTAAACGTACAAAAAAGGACACAATGGAGTTTAGTTATGTTTTTCTCGAGACTCCCTAAAAATGAAAAACACCAAGCTTTACTTTCTCTGGGCTCGTTAAAATTTTATGTTGAAAGAATTGAATGAGTTTTCTTTTTGTGTCTTTTCAAACACTTTAAACATGAAAACAACATCTAGTTACCCCTTCACTAGACTCGTAAAACTTCAACAGTGCAGGACTCGTCAATCATGATGAGACTGAACCACTCCTTCCTAGGGTTCGTTAAAAATACTCCGAAGGACTCATCAGAAGGATGAGCTTAAAGGACAAGCATATGTTATCCTCTTCAAGCTTGCCAAAAATAAAGAGGCACTTGCCTGTAATGGTGGAGGAAAATTGGGAAAGAACGTTTGTTTATATTGTAAAACAAAGTATGTCACACTTGAACATGACACTCCGTCACTTTTGTGTATGGTTTGGGAAATCCATTTGCCTCTCAGTTCACCATACCTCATTGAAAGTCTTCAGTTGGTTTGGGTATTATTTCTGAGTCAATTGCTGCCAAGTCAGAATTTCGTGTCACTGATATGTTCAAGATAAGTCCAAACTCAGTCAAAATTTCTTTTCTATTCATAGCCTTCAGTCATGTCGATCATCCTTGAGTCAATCCTGGATTCATTCAAACTGTTATTCTTCAAAACTTGACACGAGTTTCGTGTCGTAGGCCCTCCTATGACGTATCATTTCCTATCGAATTCATATCACTATTTATGGAGTTGATCTAGAAACCTTTTATACCTTGGAGCCTACATGCCTTAATGGCAACTTTCTCGCCTTCGACAACAGGTTCTCATCATTTACCTTTGATTGAATGATTCTATGAGTGTTTGACTTCAGGACATCTATTCACACTTCATATATTGTATTGGAAGTACCTTGAGAACCATTGTAATCATTGGTGGTTTCTCTCGCACTTGTTATCGGTTCACATCATTGACCAGTAATCAAGTGGTTTTCGAATTCAAGCTTCTGTGATCCATGTCATAATGTATAAATAATTTTTCGGAATAAATCACATTGAAGAAATCAAGTGGTTTCTACCATGTTCGACTACGAGACATTCACTCGCATGGTTAGATTCGTACTATGGATTGAGAGATGGATATCAAAACCCTGGATCTAGTTTCATCCATCTAGGTTGCATGGAGTTATTAAATATTCATGATTATAAACATAGATCCATTAATGGCTACATCCATACTGTGTCTTCTATTGACATGAATCCTTATATATATTTCCATATTGGTTCTCTAAGACATTTCTGCTTTGAGTATGGGAATGCCTACCTCAGCGATGATTTTATATTGCATTATAACATTTGATTGATTGTTTTAGGTCTTCGGCTACAGTCTCTAACCCGAACCTTGGTATGATAAAGTGTCACAGTCATCAAGTATCTTTTATGTCTTTGCACTTTAGGGGGCAATTTGTTATACGTCATTTTGTCGCATTAGGCCAATGGCTGTTGGTTTGGATCTTTCGCTATCCATCAAAGTGTTCCAAAGCATCTGCATGCAAGGCTAGAACTCAAAACATCCCAAAGATAATGAAATTCCTGGATTTTAAGGCTCAAAAACCTATTTTTGGCTTCTTGCGTAGTTCCCTAGTCCATTTTTGCGCATACACAGAAGAGACCATTAGAGTCTGCACAAAAGTGTGATCTGTCTTACACTATGGCCTACACACATGATTTAACACAAGTAAAAAATAAAAAGTAAAGTCTAGAAGCTTTGTTAGTCTAATCTTTCCCAACTAACAACTTCAAATGGATTCCTACTCAAGCCTGATCCCTCCCATCATGGAGCTACTTCCCTCTCTTTGTGGATCCCCTATCCCATCATTTGTGGATCTCATCCCTTAGGAAGAGGATGTCAAACATCCTCCTCTTAGCCTATAAATCAACCATAGGCCAAAGGATTGAAGATGGCCATTGAAGGTAGGCTTATGTTGCATAAATAAGGCTAATAGGCTTTTCATCTAAGGAGAAGGTTGGAGATTGTGAGAAGAGGATTGTAACATCAAGGCTTTGAGGTTGTAAGTGTGTTCTCCCTTTTATTCAATAAAAATCAATTGTTCTTTCCTAATCATGTCTTCTTTGATATGATTTGTGGGATTCCTTGATCACTCACATAGGTTATAATTGGTTATTGATTCAATTTATGATATATGATGAGTTAAGTATTTCATTTATCTTTCATTCTATCCACTTCATGCTTTGATCCTTTGTATGTTCCTGTCTATGTAGATCTCCTTCGAAACAATCATGGAGAAGTTGTGGAAAGCACTGGAATGGTCTCTAAAGTATCAAGGAGAAGCTAACTATCGAATGCACTAAAGGGGAATTCAACAGGCATTTCGATAAATCAGTAAGTGATCCCTCACATATTACTTGTTTCAATCGATCACAAGCTAAGGAAAGGTAGCAATTATTTTCTTGTTTGTTAATAGATTTCATTTGAGATTTAGGGAAATCCGTCTTGTCCACAAGAGTAATTAGTCTGCCTAAAAACCTTCGTACTAGCTTTTGACCATATGTGGAGACACCAACAGCTTCCCTGAATGCTTCACTCACTGAACCCGCTTCACAAAAATAAGTGACACCCCAGAATGGGGATAAGAATAACCCCTGGCTAATTCGACCAACCAAGGGCTACCCTAGCCCTTCGAAAGGAGTAAGACACTGTCAATTTGTAGAAAGTTGTTGAACACTAGTGGTATGAAGATAATCAAACTTCACTCCCACAATATAAAGACTGAGCTACACAATAGCCTCGTGCGACACAAAGGAGTGGTTTGCTTACCCCCAAGGTTCCATGGTGGCTCCATGATTTCTCTGCAAATCGAAATGACCTTCACCTCAGGCATCCTTGCCTTTGTGTGGGTGAACCGTCTGATCTAAGCTAGGAGGAGTAAATGTGTCTCACTTGGAAAGGAAATTCACATGGAGAATGCTAGAAAGTACTAGTGAGAAACCATAATCCGAGAGACAAACAAGAGATCTCCCACACTTATCAATTCCTTTACTCCATGTGACCTTACATGTGCTAAATTCATTATGCTTCATGTTAAGAGAGATGGAGGATGATACCTCACATAGTGCCAGATGGAGTAGCCAGAGGGCAGAGCCCAGGGGAGACAGGGAGGGGGTAATGGAGGGAAGAGGGGCTAGGGAGGGGGCAGGTGATATTGGGCGGGGGGGGGTGGCGCATACGTTGAGATCAACTTTCAATTTAATACTTAAAGTCTTAGGAGGGGGGGAAAAGATTAGGGAATGGATAAAAATTCATCGTTTCCATTAACTACCATATGCCCTTCATTCAATTGACTATCCTTATTAGCTTGTGAATCTGCCTAAGAGTTTAAACGTCTTAAAATGTGATAAAATTGTAATTTAGCAAAGAGAGGGAGAATTTTATGGGATCACTGAAGCAATTGATTCACAATTGATTGAGCTTGTTGTTATGGGAAAAGGATTTGGAGTGCATGTGCTTTATGACCAGGGAAGAGTCTCCTAGAATTGTCACATCCATGATTCCACTTTGGTGGGCTAAGGAGCCCAAGATAAAGGCCATAAGCTTCAACTTGGTTGTTGGTATTTTTTCCCAAGCCCCATGCATATTGATCGACAAGTATTCCTTCAAGATTAAGAGAATCCCTCCCCCTCCTGCCACCCCAAATTTAATATATATATAATAATATATATAATATATTATATATATATATATAATATATATATATATAATATATATATATATATATATATTATTATATATTATAATTAATATATATATATATAATCATTTTAACCAGATTGTCAACATAGGCCTTTTCGGTTACAACTTTTTACATATTTAATTTTGAGATTTTTTTTTGTTTTTGATTAAGGATGATTTTTTAAGAACTTTTCAGTTTTTATTTAGATTTAATTTTATATCTGATGTAATTATATTTTGTAAATAAGATGCTTTTATATTAAAAATGAAATTTTGATAAAATATTATTTAGTTAATTTTTTTAATTAATAATAAATATAAATCTAATATTTTTATAAATAAGAATTAAATTATGAACATATTTTTATATTAAAAAAATAAATTTTAATTAAAAATATTAATTAATTTTAATAATAACCAATTTGAAAGTTTGGGTGAAAAATGCACTCTATCACTTTCAAATGGTAAAAAAACACAAATGGTAATTTTTTTTACTTTTTTGGATTTTTATAGGTTTTTAGGCCCATTAAAATATTGTTTTTTGCCTATTAGCCTCTGAAATCCAATTTTTTTAAGTTTTTACTATGTTTTTGAGCGGTGACGATAATTTTTGAGTTTAAATGTGAACACAGGTTATTTACGAAAATGAATCATGTTGGCGATGAGTACATTTTTATCATCTTTTTGAACTCATTAAAAACATACGAAATTTTGAAACCATGAGTTCTCTTTAAGCCCTTTTCAGAGTCCTATTGTGGCCAGCAACAACCCCCCCTTTTTCATTCTAGTATTTGTCCAAAATGCTAAATGAAAGGGGACCCTTGGTTTAATTTTGAGAAAAATCAAATTTTCCTTCTTCAAAATAAAGCTACCATCGTAGGCTTCAAACGGTCTTTCAAATATTTTTAACCTAAGTCTACGATAAGGTAAAGGTCTTTAAAAAATTGCATTAATGCGCAAAGCCCCCCCACGTTAAGCCTAACGTTGCATCGCAGTAAGTAATGTTCATAAGGAAAAACCTCAAAATCCACCAATCTGCGATAACACCGATCGCAAGATCGCACATCGCAGAAATGAAATGGCAATACTTAACAAACATCAAACTCCTGCGACCCGTGAAGTTGCGACCTGCGATATTGCGATCGCCGCGATGGCATAGTCTTCGATCTGGCGATTTGCGATTAGCACGCCTTACGATGGCACAATCTTCAATGTAACGCAAAGCAAATCATGAATCATTTAATCACGAATCCTTCAGTCACGCCATTCAGAGAAAAGCCACTTACCATAATCTGACCCCAAATCATGCGCTTTTACTGATAGTAAGTGGATTAGTTGTTAGTTATTTAATGAAATAAAGACGCGTGCTTTGCTAAAGAATTGTTTCACGTAAGGTGGCATATTTGGTATATCTGTTGCATTTAAAACTCTCCCATCACCTTTCTCAATCAGTCATTTCCACTTCGCTCATAATCTGCAGGAACTAAGAGATAAGAAGATTCAAAAGCTGAACGCAGGAGCAAATGGGAAAGAAACATAAAGCCCAAGGCTCCGAGACAAAGGAAAAGGCGAAGGAGATGGAACCCTTGTACACAGACACTGCATGCAACAGGGACGCAGGAATTTCGACCTGGGAAGGCATGTATAGGCTGCTGGAGGAGGAAAATCCTAAAGTAATGAAGGTTGATAGCACCGCGAGATCACAAAACTCTTCCGAGGCATCCTTAGAAGAGCTGGCTTGTTCATTTCTTCACCGAAGAGCAGCTAGACCCAAGATTTTTCCGTATACAGATATGATCAGATGGATACTTGACAATGCAGAGTTACAAGGCAGACAATTCAAGGCTCCAGGGCATGGGCTCATAGGATCATTCGCCGCGCAAGACTTAAAGCTTATGTATCATCTT
>APFE031221238.1:37739-48470 GCA_000404065.3 Pinus taeda | reverse complement strand
ATGACTGTGAAATGCATCACAAACTCAGCAGAGAAAGTAGTGCCAGCTCTCATAGATTCCGTTTTCGCAGCCCAGCTCAGCGCAGAAGTCGGCCAACTGACTCTTCTCAAATCCATGCTGAACACTTGCAGTTTCAAAGACCAAATTCAGAAGTAGCTTATTTTTAGTAGTCTGTTGTTTCTTTTTGTTTAGATTAGAAAAAGGATGGTCATTTGAGAACCGTATCCTACAATTTTTTAAAAACACTATTATTAGATTTAGGAAGTAGTATTTTAACCCTTCTCATGCATTTAGAGAAGGGTCCGGAGATTTGTCAAAAACTTATGCTCAGAACATGCACTTTTGCACCCTCAGAGGAGGTTTTGATGAATAGATGGGTCGAGATTTATTTTTACTTGCATTTTTGATATTTGCTACTGATGTTGCACTTTTGTACTCTTGGTAGATTTTAGAACAAGTAGAGATAGATTGTTTTGCTTGAAGCTTATGGGTAGAACTAGCCATAAATGGTACTTTTATCTCTTGGCAATGTCTACTTATACTCTTTAAGTAATTTACAGTTTCAGTTGTTTATATGTTACTGCATGAATATATGGGTTATCATTTGGCACTTTTGTACGGTGGAGTCATATTATTTATGTGTGACATATGAATGGCTTATTATGCGATATGTTGTTCACAACTGTTTTTCCTAACTTATTATGCAAAGTGGTTTATCGCAAATGGTTTCTTTTCTTATGATAGCTGAATGATCTTTATTACCAGTTATTATTCGAAAAAATTTTAGATCGCATAATGGAAGATATACAATCCCGGGTTAGAATAGATTTGATTTGTTGTTTCTCACTAGATTACAATAGCATAGAGTAAAGTTAAAGAATCTAATTTATATTAGCTTTAAAAATACTCTCAGATCAGCATAGTTCAACTCTATACACACACACACACCCAACATCGGGAAACTGGTCCCGTTATCCCCTGTCGGACCCGCTATACCAAACGGATAAGGAGCTGCCAACCAAGGTCCGGACCGGGTGGGTATCCCCCTTGTTGTCGACCCAATTTTCGGGGCTTCAATAGTAAGCAAATCATAAATCACTTTATCATGAATCCTTCGGGCAGGCCATTTAAAGAAAATCCACTTACCATAATTTGTCTCAAGATCATGCACTTTTAATGATAGTAAATGAATTAGTTGTCAATTATTAAATGAAATGAAGACACGTGCTTTTGTAAAGAATTACTTCACGTAAGGTGGCATATTTGATATATCTGTTGCATTTAAAACTCTTCCATCACATTTCTTAATTAGTCATTTCCATTTCACTTGTAATCTGCAGGAACGAAGAGCTAAGACGATTCAAAGCCAAACATAGGATCAAATGGGAAAGAAAAATAAAGCTCAAGGCTCTGAGGCAAAGGAAAAAACAAAGGAGATGCCGCCTTTGTATACAGACACAGCCTGTAATAGAGATGTAGGGATATCGACATGGGAAAGCATGTACAGGCTGAAGAAGAAAATCCTAGAGTAATGAAGTTTGATACTGTCGTGGGCTCACAACGCTCTTCTGAGGCGTCCTTAGAGGAGCTAGCATGTTCATTTCTTCACCAGATAGCAGAAAGGCCCAAAATTCTACCATATACGGATATGATCAAGTGGATACTTGACAATGCAGAGATGAACAATAGACAATTCAAGGTTTAAGGACATGGGCTCATCGGATCATTCGCCGCGCAAGATTTAAAGATTATGTATCATCTTCCTGAACCACATGCGACTTAAAATGCACAATTCGTTAAGAAATTTGTGGGAGAGAACCCAAACCTAGCAGAGACCACCAAAGATTTGTCCAGAAAAGAGGAGCCACACAAAAGGGACAAAAACGGTATGTACAACACTGGTTCCCTCACCTCTCCGTATTGTTTTGTTGCGGCCATGCTTTGCAGATTCTTTGGGATGTCGGATATCAATAAATTTTCGTCTGAATGGCTACCATTAATATATGCTGCCACCAATGTCGATATCATGGATTGGGCCAAAATCTTTTCTAATAATCTATACACGGCTATTATCAATTACCGGTCTAAAAGATCCTTGTCTCAAAGAATCCAGCCCCTTTTTATCTGTTCGCATATGTTATGGATACGGAATACTTAGCTTGGCAGGATGAAGATGAAGGGAAAAGAGCTAGTGCACCCAGAATAAACAAGAATCATAAAGAATTGCTCTTTAATAAATGGGATGATCAAATCAGGCAGGCGGAACAAGTAGCAGAGACAGCGGCCACGCAAGCAAACATTCTTATCGACTGTGTAAATGGGAATTTACACAGGGCCAACTTAATCGAAGAGACCAGCCCGGGGTACCTACCAAATAAACTACGACTGGAAGCAGAATGGAAGTAGAAGGCAGAGGAAAAGGGAAAAGCGATCCAGGCATTGAACAGGTTAAATTGGAAGTGTTACTAGGCATACTTGGTCAAGCTGCATAGTCAATGGATGACTGTGAAATGCATCATTAACGCGGCCGAAAAAGTAGTGCCAGCTCTCATAGATTCTGTTTTCGCAACCCAGCTCAGTGCAGAAGTCATCCAGCCGACTCTTCTCAAGCCCATGATGAACACTTGCATATTTAAAGACCAAGTTCAGAAGTAGCCTTATTTTAGAATTTTGTTTTTTCTTTTTTATTAGATTAGAAAAAGGACGGTCATTTGAAAACCGCATCCCAAATTTTGTAAAGACACTATTATTAGAATTAGGAAGTATTATTTTAACCCTTCTCATGCATTTAGACAAGGGTCCAGAAATTTTTCAAAAACGTGTCCTCGGAACATGCACTTCTGCACCCTCAGAGGAGGTTTTGATGAATGGATGGATCGAGATTTATTAATGTTCGCATTTGATGTCTACTACTGATGTTGCACTTTTGTACTCTTAGTAGATGTTAGAACAAGTAGGGATAAATCATTTTTGCTTGAAGCTTATGAGTAGGATTAGTCATAAATGGTACTTTTATCTCTTGGCTATTTCTGCTTATATTCTTAAAGTGATATACAGTTTTCAATTGTTATATGTTATTGCATGAATGTATGAGTTACCATTTGGCACTTCTATACGGTGGAGCCATTTATTTATGTCTGATATATGAATAACTTATTATGCGATATGCTGTTCACAACTGTTTTGCCTAACTTCTTATGCAAAAGTGGTTTATCTTAATTGATTTATAATTCTTATAATAGCTTGAATGATCTTTATTTACCAGTTATTGTTTGAAATCTCTTTAGAATCGCATAATAGAAGAAATACACCCCGGGTTAGCGTAGATTAGATGTGTTGTTTCTCATTAGATTACAATAGCATAGAGTTAGTCTAAAATTCTGAATTAAATTAGCTTTAAGTACTCTTATATCAGCATCATCCAACTCTACACACACACACACCCTTAGATTGGGAAACTGGTCCCATTATCCCCAGTCAGACCCGCTATACCAAACGGATAAGGAGCTTCCAAGCAAGGTCAGGACCGGGTGGGTATCCCCCTTGTTTTCGACCCAATTTTCGGGGCTTCAACATGAGTTTATGGCAGCGCAAGACCATTCTGAGTGGCAACAGGACGCTTGAACATGTAGAAAACTTTGGGTTAACCACTTGCAGAGGAAGAGGATGAACATTCGGCTGGGAAACAGTTGTTTCATAAATGACTGCGTGCGTCATAAGTATCAACCTGTCGATTTCAAATTGCTGCAGAATTCATGACGCGGGGTTGAGCTGTCCCTGATGGTCCATTGGCCGACGTCATCGCAATCATATCCCATCGTGCCCCTGACCGCTGAATTCTCTCCACTGGAGTTACCGCCGCCAATCTTGTCATACCTCCGCTTCTTCCCGACTGGACATTTACCACGTGCCAATTGTCACCCTTCCGGCATAATCGATCCAATTCGGATCCTACGAGGCCGCTTGACAGGCTATGGTGGCCAGTTGAGCGGCAACCAGCCATGTTCAATCCGCCCATTTTCAAAATTGTGCACATTTAGAGTATAGTTTATGCAATGGGATGAAAAAAGGTTAGTTACTTACCTGTGCGGCCGTGGACGTGGTTTCTTCCAGGGTTCAATATGATGGATGTTGGATCTGCATGTTGCTGCTCTGTGGTCAGGTGCTGGAGCTTCCCTGCATTGGTTGTTGCTGGCTGGGTGTCTTGGAGACCTATTCCTCTGGTGGCGAACATGGCATGCACCGATCCTATGAGCTGTTGGTGTCTTCGTGGAAGGTACTCCAACTGGATCAGCTGCTACAGGATTCTTGTAGGACATCCTGTAGCAGTTTCTCCTCCTGGGGTGCATGCTGACATAATTCGAGTCTTATTGCACAGGTGAAAGGTCTTGAGGTCACCTAACAGGTGAGCCTTTGAGCCTCAGGAGACCTTGTTTCTGATATTGAAAAGAAACACAATTTTCCTTATTTGTAAAACGGAGTTCTCGTTGCATGTGCAGGTATGCTTGCTCAGATTGGAGTGGTGGTAGTGAAAAGAGGTGGAGCGAGTGGGGGATGAGAGAAAAGGGTGGTTTCATGCCCCCTTAGTTAACTTAAAGCTCCAAGTCTTTCCTCGTGGTTGATTCTGGCCCACTCAAACATTCTACAGGAAGTTTCCTGTAGAAATACAAAACTTCCTGTAGAAAGTCCTGTAGCTTCCTGTAGAAGGCAAAACCATGATGCGATTGTGCCCAAACTCTACAAAAATGAGTGTTCATGGTGGATGTGCATGAGAGGCTGTCTGGTAGCTTGATAGGAACCCTTGTCTTTGAGTTGACAGTCCTCCTTTTGTGCGTTGTATACCTGCAAAACTTTCAAAGATCAACTGATTTTTTTCTTGTTTCTCTTTTCCTTTTTTTTTTTTTTTTCTTTTTTTTTTTTGAGAGACAGAAGGGGTGCCTCAATGAGGTTTTCACCCCTACCACCTGCCTTGGGTGCCTTGAAAAGGTTTTCACCCAAGGATCTTTTATTCCCATTCTTTCTTTTTTAGAGAGAAAACAGGAGCGCCTCAATGAGGTTTTCACTCCTACTACCTGCCTTGGGCGCCTCAGAAAGGTTTTCACCCAAGGATATTTTTTCCTTTTTTTTTTTTAAGAATATGAAACGAGGCTCAAGGTGTGCCCAAAACAGAGGCACAACCCTTCTCTATGACCAACACTGATTTTTCCATAGCTTTGACAAACTCTTGCCTTGACAGAGGCTTCCTGTAGATCTTGAGTCAATGCCCATTGATGAGCATGGGAATGGCTTCTTCATCAATAGTTCGGATAAGAACAAATCCATTATTATTACACTTTTCTACTGCATATGGTCCTAGCCACCTCTTTCTCATTTTTCCCTTGAAATCCTTATGTCTGGAATCATATAGCAGCGCCCAATCTCCCGGTTGGAATTGTTTGTCATTGAGGTGTCGGTCATGCCACACCTTCCTCTGAAGTTGAGTCACTTCTGAGTGGAGGAGGGCCTGCATTAGAAGTTCATCCAACCCATTCAGATGCATTAACATTTCGTGTTGAGCATGCCTGAGGTCTAGGTCCAGCTGAGCTGCCATCCTCAATGTGTTTTACTCAAACTCGATTGACAGCAAAGCTCTCTTTCCATAGACCAGCTCATAGGGTGTGAAACTGGTTGTGGTCTTCCAAGTGGTTTTGTAGGCCCAGGTGGCCTCAACCAGGCGATCTTTCCAATCCTTTTTGTTGCTGCTCACCACCTTGGTCAAGATCCCCTCTAATGCTCTGTTGGTGACTTCCACTTGCCCATTCACTTGAGGATCATATGGGGTGGAAGTCCTATGCTTGATTCTGTGATGAACGAGCTGATCTTCAATCAAATTGGAGGTGAACTGGCTTCCTTGATTGGTGACTATCTCTCTTGGGTAGCCAAATTTGTAGAAAATGTTTTCTCTTAAGAACTCGGCCACCTTCTTTTCTATTGCTGCTTTGATTGCTTTGGTCTCTGCCCACTTTGTCAGATAATTTGTGCACACAATGATGTAAGACTTTTGCCTTGAAGGAGGGTTGATAGGGCCCATAAAGTCCATACCCCACTTCTCAAATGGCTCAAGAGTCACCTGAGGTTGGAGAGGCATTTCATACCTTGGGGTTGGTTTCCCCATCCTTTGGCATCGGTCACATTTGTTGATATATCTTCTGACATCTTCATGAAGAGTGGGCCAATAGTAGCCTGCCTGTAGAATCTTGAAGGTATTCCTCTTGGCTGCAAAATGTCCTCCACAAGGTCCATCGTGACAAGTTAGGGGGATGTCAAAGACTTCCTCCTCCCTTACACAACGCCTTAAGATCTGATCAGGGCCAAGTTTGAACAAGTTGCCCCTGATCCAAGTAAATGAGGTACTTTTTCTCACGATTCTGCTCTTCTTGATGCAGGAGCATCAAGACAATCCTCACTTGTAAATATGGAATAAAAATGGGGTGTGATTATTTTAAATATTTTGTTATTTTTAATAAAATAGGGAGTGTTTTTAGGCATAAAAGCAATAGATGTGGATAAGGAAGGCTTTTCTATTTTAGAACAGGGAAAAAGATGGGAAAAAAAGCCTCAAGATGCTTTTACCATATGTATGCATTGCATGTAGACTCTTAGAGCTTTTAGTTGGGTGATTCTAGATCATGCTTAGTTTTTATAAATTAGGAATCCTCAAAGGCATTGAAGATGAGAGATAGAGAGAGAGAGGGTGGTTGATAATAGCTTGAACAACCAAGGCTGTTAGTTCTCTCGAAATTGGTAAGGGCCACAAATTTTGGATATCCGGCCAAGGAGAAGGCTGTAAGTGACCTCTTTTTGTTTATGTGAAACTATGCTTTAGATATATATATAAACCATTAATTGATAGACTTCTGGAGTTTAATGGTATTATGGTTATCCAGTAAAATTTGTTTAATTCAGTGATGTTGAAATTGGATGAATGTGTTAATGAATTATAAACTATTGAGGGTAGTAATATTCCTTTGACAATTTGTCAGTGGGGTGTTTTAGGTGTGTGAAATGCTTGTCGGTATGGTTAAATGTTAATTTGCATATGTAATGCATAAGTCAGATCTGGCTATGGCGGCACTCTGTTTTGAATTCAAAGGAATCAAACTCCATGAGGTATAATCGTAATTGTGATATTTAATACTGTGTATTAACACCTCCAGTGTGGCGCACACAGTGTCTATTTCCTTAACATGCACAAAGTGTCTATCGATGGATTTCCATGTGTGGTAAAGTGATACCTACGCGCTGGGCTGCATTTATTCTGTGGGAAAGTTTCACTGGCCATTTCGCGACATTTATCCTTGGGCTCCCAGCAGAAGCAAGTGCATGGTAGCATTTACCGTAGCAGATAGACTTTGGGAAGAAATTCCACTACCCAAGGAAGGCACATGGCAGACGACAGGCGAAGAAGGTTGTGAATTCACACGTTTAACTGGATGTAATATGCACGGTTAAGTGGATGTGATCGTGATCTTTGTTTGTGGAAGTTAAATGAGAATGCCACGTGGTACGAATTGTTGGGTGCCAATAGATCGGTGCCAAGGTTCTGCGACAGGGAATCCCTGGGATTATGTGGACCCGTCTTTGCAGCTCTAAACAGCAGTGGATGGATAATGTTGATGGGCAGAGATTTAAAAGCAAGAATATTCAATGATGAGGGAAAATTAATTATTGCTTCTGATTTTAGGAAGGTTGGCCGTTAGATTTTGTGTGAAGCTGACCATGTAAACGATGGAATTATGTGTTGTGTTGTCGTGATACCCTGCAAATAATGCTGGATGCTAACTTGTCAAATCCCCAATGGAGTGATTGAATTGTATTTTGGTATTTGATGATTTGGGCGCTTGCCTTTATGTGCATGAGATTGAATTTTATTTTGGTATTTGATGATTTGGGCGCTTGCCTTTATGTGCATGAGATAAAAGGATCCTGGGTAATTGCAGGTCTACCCCTACATCACTTCTCCTTCGAGGATAGATGCGGAGGGAACCGTGTTGAGACTAGATAGTTTGCTATATCAGCAAACCACGGGGAGAGTACTGAGATAGAAAACAGATGCTCATCTGGCATCTGGTCATCCATGGTTCCTTCTTACCCTGCAGGCAAATCCAGTCTAGACAAGAAGTCAACAACAACATTTTCTCTACCTGGTTTGTCAACAATGGTCAAATCAAACTATTGCAATAAAAGTAACCATCTAATAATACGAGCATTCACATTAGGCTTATTCATTAAATATCGGATTGCAACATGGTCATTATGTACAAATGTTTGATAGCCAGTGATATAGTGTCGGAACTTGTTCAGGGCATGGACCACAGCCAGAAACTCTTTCTCGGTTACCGTGTAATTCATTTCTGCTTTGGATAAGTTTTTAATGACAAAGTATATACCATATGGGATTTTCTCTTCAACTTGTCCTAAGGCTGCCCCTATGGCTTTGTTCGAGGCATCCGTGTGGATGTGGAAAGGTAGAGCCCAGTTTGGGCCTCTCAGAATTGGAGCAGACACCAACTTATCCTTCAACTCATTCAGAGCCTTCTAGCAGTCATCCGACCATTTAAACTCAACATCTTTTGTAAAGAGGCCAAACAATAGCGACACCAACTTACTAAAGTCTTTAATGAATCTACGATAATATCCTGCTAAGCCTAGGAAACTCCAGACATCTCTCACCTTTTGAGGAGTGGGACCCTTTTGATGATAGTAACTTTATTGGGATCCACCTATAACCCCTGGCGAGAGATGGTATGGCCTAACACGGTCCCTTCAGTACCACTAATCCAACCAACCCTAGACTTAAGGGTAAGTCATGTTCTATCGAAGGTTGGGCAAGAGGGTATAGGACCAGTTGCTTGGACATAGGCCCATTTTTTATAGTCATGCTTCCAGCTCGACAGCTGATGTAAGCATCTGCAATGGCCAGCCAAGGCCTTCCCAAAATGAGGGGATAACCTGTGAGTTTTGCCTTAGGCTGGAGGACCAAAAAGTCTGCAGGGTATTCCCACGAGTCTACAGAGACCAAGACATCCTCCACAATCCCTTGGGGAGTCACGGTGGAGCGATCTGCCAATTGCAGCACTGTTGAAGTCTTTCTTAGGGAACTCTGAAGATTGAGCTTAAGCATGGTGTCCCTGGTCATCACATTGATGGCAGCTCCTAAATCAATCAGAGTGTGGGGTATGATGGTGCCATTGATGTTGACATTAACTGCAAGGCTCCCAGGGTCGAAATAATTTGGACATATTACTTGCCCCAACATGAGATCGGACAGTTGTCCTATGACATTTATGGTTGAGGCACCTTTCTTTTGCCTGCTTGGGTGCCTAAAACACTTCTCTTTAATCAATTTGTTGTAAATTGGTACATCTTTGATGGCCTGGAGAAGTGGAATTTTCACACGGAACTGCTTGAGTTCTCCCAGAAGCTTATCCTCCTTTGGTTTGGGCTGTGTGGTCGCTGTGAGTCGCTCAGGAAAGGGTGGAATGGCTTGGGGTTCACTTTCTTGTTTCTCTTCCTCCTCTTCTAAGGGAGGAGGTTGGCATTCTGAAAGGACTTTCCCAGATCATAGGTTGATCTCCTGGATCTCTATAGCATAGGTAGGGCATGAGTCTCCCTAGTATATACCTGTTGGGCCTATCTGTTGTTGGGGTTCGAGCTCGGTTGAGCAGGCATCTGGGGTTGTCTTGGCAGAGCAGGAGGTAATCGTTGGGGTTGAGTTGGTGGTGGAGGCAGAATGGCGAGAGGAGTGTTGTATTGGGGCCTCCACCCCGATTGAGGTGCATTCCACTGAGGTTGTGGCTGGGCCTGAGAGTGAAACGAGTGAGAAGGAGGTTGAGTTTGGTATGGAGATGGATAAGACCATGAAGGAGGTGCGACTAGGAAGGATGAGCAGGGGGACGCCAAGAAGGCATATGGGTAGGTTGGTTGTGGTGGTAATAAGCTTGGGATGACCCTTGCATTCCCTTCTGATAAGTTCCAGGTCCATGAGGCCTCTTTTTGTTGAGGAAGTAGAGAGGTTCAGTAGCCACCTCGGTCCCTAGGTACATGGCTTTAAATCCAGGCAAGGTAGGGCATTGGTTGGTGGGATGGTCTTCCTCACACACGAAACATACCTCTACTGAGTGTAATGGGCACTCATTCTTGGGGTGCTTCCTTGTGCATATAGGACAAAAAATGGCCAAGGCCCTCTCAGCTTCTTCTTTCTTCTGCTGAATTCGGAAGGTATCAAGTTGCATGGCAATGGTCTATCTCATTTCTCTCTTAAGATATTCCATCTGGTTAGCAAACTCATGCTTGGAGAGAGAGGTGATAGCTGAGATATGACTTCCCCTACCTTTCTTCTGGGCCACCCTAGAATGGTTTCTAAACACAATCTTTATGTCCTCATAAGGTAGTTGGTAGATATCTCCTCCAGCCAACAGGTTAAGGTTGTCCAGAAGGTCTTCAGGGACTCCTCAGAGCAGAACCAACTTCAGATATTTCGGGTCAAGTGTGCACCTGGCTCGTTTATAACTGAGTTGGAACCTTTCCTCATAGTCTTCCAAAGATTCATCACTGCCCATGGTCATCCGAAAGATTTCCCCCTTAGTTTCCTTGGACCTACAGTAGTCTCTTTACTTGGTGTTGAAAGCTTGTTGCATTTGAGCCCAAGTGGTGATACTGTTTCCAGGTAACCCCATGAACCAGCGTAAT
>APFE031221238.1:0-37719 GCA_000404065.3 Pinus taeda | reverse complement strand
AAGTTCGAAAAAGGACAACAAACTCAAACAAGAAGGTATCAGGGTCCTCAGAAGTCAGACCATGGAAATGAGGTAGTGCAGAGGGACTTATGTTTTTCATTTTCATGTCTCCATTGGTCTCTCGAATGGGAATGGCAACCTCTATTCTCTCTTCTTCTTTTCTACCGTTTTAGTTTTCAGCCATGGCTGCAGACGGATTGGTTTCTAACTCTTCTTCGGCTATAAGATCTTCATATATCTCAAGAGGTTCACCTATAGGTTCTTCTGGCTCACTGTCACCAGAGAAAAGAGAAAGTTGACTCAGTGATGTGGTGGGGGTGTTGGGTAAGAATATGTCGGTCTTATCTCTGTTCCTACGAGGCATGAAATGGAAAGACTTTTTCTTGCTTTTTGTATTTTTTCCTTGTACCTGCAAAACTAAAATAGGTTGAATTGCATCTAACTATCTTACTGAAAGGAAAATGCGGAATTGAAATGCTAATTTATGCTTGTAGAATTGAAATGCTAATCTATGAAAGCAGAATTGAAATTATAATCTATGCTTGCAGAATTGAAATTGTGGAATTTGAATGTTAATCTATGAAAGCAGGAAATGTCTATTCTACTTTTGCAGAAATGGAATTGCAGAATGGAAATGAAATAAACTACTTAGCAGAAGTTTGTAGTAGAAAATAGAAGAATAGCAACAATCACCAAGACTCTGACGCTTCCCTGGTAACGGCGCCAAAAAGATGGTGGGCTTCAGTATTGCAGCAATAATGTTGCAACTCCTGGGACTCCCTTCTTTACTTTTATCAACCCGGTTGTTCGTAACAAACTTGGAAGCGACGGTGCTGTATGCACAAGTGCTAGGTCTTGTCACAGCTGTCACTTGGTTAGCTGGCACAAGTCCGCTAGGGGCTTTAGCCAAATTCTATAAGTTCTCAGAAGAAGCTTTTAAATGATGAATGAAAGCTAACTCAAAGGGAGCTAATCTACTTGCGAAAAGAAACTGAAAGCCAAAGAGAAATGCAAACCCTAGCAAACCCTAATTCTACCAGCTAGTTTTACTGATGCAAAAATGAGAATGCAATCTACTGAATGAGATGCCATTGACTTCAAAAAGGTAAAATTCATATGTCTTAGACTACTTTTGTCCTAGAAAGTATATTTTTGTATTTTTTTGATTAAGTGTCGATTTTCACATGCATATGCTTGAATTGTGCTTCACTATGCAGGAGTGGATTAAGGAAGAGGAATGCTTGGAAATAGTTGGAGAGGCTCAGAGGGGGTCTAAGGAGTCCCTAACACTCTTCCCTAGAGTCTCACAAGGTTTTGCTATCAGAAAACCTCACTTGTGAGATTCTACAGGAAGTCTGCAAGGGTTCTACAGGAAACTTCAGGATTTCTACATGAAACTTCAGAATTTCTACAGGATGTTTGGAAGTCGGTTTTTAGGAGGTGGATGAGTGAGGGAAGGTGCATGGATGGATCTAGAGGTAGGATAGGGGTCTAAAAATGGCCTAAGGACTGGTGGGTGGATCAGTGAAGAGGTGTAGAAGGCTGACTTGGCTTGAAGATTGCTAAGGCAATGATGAGCAAGGAGGTAAGGTTTCGTAGACACAAAGGATATATGGGAAAAGGGAAGCTTAGCTACGAGATAGAACAGGAGGCTTAGATGATTCTTTGGGAGGATGGATGAAGGAAGAAGATGCCCTGCATGGTGGGCCTTGATCAAATCAATAAACACCTGCAAATGATCAAATCCTAAACTAGTTTATTCTATCCATCAATCAACATAAATGAGAAGCAACTTTATTTGGGAAGAAAACCTTGTACACCATCTATGTAAAGAGACATTTTAGATGTCCAAACCCATGACTAATCTCTGCAAATAAAACAAGCACACTAAAAGATTGCATAAACAAGCAAACTAGTGTTTTTGTGAGGCAACACTATTTCCTCAATTTCAGCCCCAAATCCAATAAGTCTGAGGTGAAACTACGAGTGTGGTTGTCTCCTTTTCTTGGAGATCTTGCTGCTATTATCCTACAAAAACATTTAAACCAAAGTCATTCATAAACAATGAACTACTCCAACAACATAACGAAATCTACTTAACAGCAATGTGTTCAAATGCATAAAGGAAAAAAATAGTGATATGTAAAGGAAAAGCAATAATACAGAAAGGAGGTCCTAGGCTCTCAAGTTGGTTCCAACCCTGAGAGCTTTGGCTCCTACGAAAAACTCAGATTTTATAGGAAAGCAAACTGCTTCTCATTATCCAAAAAGAATCAAAACAGTCATGAAAAAAATGGCTACAAAGGAACAAAATAAAGCTGCAGCACTGAGGTGCAAAGTACACAATAGTTTCAAAAGTCCTTTTGCGAAGGTTGAGGCCTCAACATTTATAGATAACGAGGGACCTAGCTGGCCTCCTCAATCTGTGGAACTCGGCTGTCAAACTATGAGTCAAACAGTCCCTTTCTAAATGCTGATTGGTTGCCTTCTAGATTTGGTTTGGTGGTCTTTGGAGCTTGGAGTTGGAGGTGAAGATCCCAAGGAAGGGTCATTGAATGTCGTAGGCACCCCTCCTTCAAGTCCTCACTTAAGGCTTGGATGCCTTATAGCTCATGATTGTTTGACTTTGCTCCAATATATGTCAAAAACCTGAAATAGACACGTGTTAACCACCTAGGAAAAGTAACTTCCCTTATTCGTACCAAAGACACAAACATACTAAAAATAATGCATAACTATAGAAAATGATGGATTTGAACAAGGGCTGAACAATGAAAATTAGGCCAAATGAGCCCAAATTGTTACCAATTTTAGGGCTCATCACTTTCCTCAACTGCTTGGAAAGTGCTTGGTTCACCATCGCTTTTGCCTGAAATGAGAAATCTAACAGGCTTCGACAAAGGAACCATTCGACCTTTAGGGATCCTTCCAATGTGCCCATTACAATGAGAAGGAAAACTATTCACATGAACATTATGGTAGTTCAATGATCTTTAGATTACAATCTACTCCTTGGACGCGACTATATTTATTGCATGCGAGTCATCGTCTCCTCACTCTTTAGAGTAATGTGTTTTCCTCACGAATGCAGAATGGTCAATCTCGTGGACCAAATGTCATTTCCTAGATCACACATCACAGATAGTCAAATGCCATCCTTGAATGGTCTTCCCATGCAAGAAATGTGTCATCGGTCTCCAATTCGTCCATCTGATGAGCGCGAGTGATTCAGGAAGATGTTACTGAAACCCAGGGGGCATGCACCCTCGTCTACTTCAGTAGGAAAACTCTGGGTATAGGGTAGGTTTTGGTGAAGGATATACGACTATTCCGATACCCGTTCGTATAGGAAAAGGGATTAGACCGGATAAGATACCTCCGTTAGAAGGTAGGCCTTTCACAATAGAACAAATATTTTGTCTGCAAATTGAAGCGTAACCTGGAAACTCTACTTCGCTATACCTGGGGGCATGCAAACCTTTCCGCATGCAAGTGAAGAGCGGCTATTTATTTTTTAAACTTGTAGGACATCTAACCCTTTAAACTCATAAGGCTATTAGTTTCCTAACTTGCATAAAGAAAGGATCTGTGGCAAAGCTTTAGAGATGTAAGCCACTTCAAAATAGCTTCTCGAATGAGACATTTTTATCATACGACTGGCGAGCAATGTTGTCGCAGAGTTCAAGCTCATTAAAAAATAAACTCTCCATGAGCAGTTTTAGCGCATTGTTCATGCTCATTAAAAAAAAACATAAGTCATGAGCAAGTGTTTCTCCCCGCATTTAAGCTCGTTAAAAAATGAACGGGTAAATAACCATTGTGAATGCCTTATCGCCAGCTTTTGAGCCTTGGTCATGTTCTCGCCATCACCTCCACTCTGTTTTAGCTGATCATTCACCCCCACATGATTGTTTACCCCTTCAAGGAACATCTGCGAAGAGTGATTCTGCTAACCATCCTTGTAACATTGTCGTGATTGGAAAATTCCAAATCTTACCTGGAATCAGCTGCTACTTGAAACCATCACTCATTCCTCGAAAATGAGTCTTCTTTAATCTCTTTTCACTTGACTCGTAAAATATGAAAATATTGCCAAGGGATTGGGCTCTCTAGCTCATTAAAAGGCATCGAAAGTGCTATCCCTCCTCTATATTTTAATGTTTTTGGACCTGAGGGACTATTACACAAAAAGATCGAGTGCTTGTCTTGTTCGGCTCGTTAAAACTATCTAAAATTCATCCCTTTTGTATTATTTTACGCTTTTTCGGACTTAAGGGATTATACAACGAAAAAGAACCTTCAGATTCTTCTTTCTACTTCTTTCAAACTCTCTAAAAGTGAAAGAGACCGAGTTATCTTTGTCGTTAAACTCGTTAAACTAAATAGCGACAAACTCATCCAACAGGACGAGAACAAGTTTCACTGTCGCTAGGCTCGCTAAAATATAGCGACAGGTTCACCCGAAGGGTGGATTATAGAACAAGCATATGTTATCCTCCTCAAGCTTGACAAAAATAAAGAGGTACTAGTCAGCAATGATTGGGGAAATTGGGAAGAAAACAAGAAGAAACTTTATTGGTAGCAAGTCGCTCTTGAACATGACACTTTCCTTCCGCATCCATGCCAGGTTGGGTTGTTCTGTTCACTGGTCTCCACCATTGGTCCGTCACACCATCCATCTCTGGGGTTAACACTACCAATCCATCGTTAGTGTCGCTGATATGCTCAAGAGAAGTCATTCAGAAAATTCACCTGAGTCTCGCCCACTACAATACATTCATACTTCATTCCTTCATGACCGCCACCCTGAACCCCCATATCGTCAGTTTGTTTTCACCTCCAAAATCATTTGCTTCGTTCCGTGTCGTTGATGTGGGATTCATAAAGGCTGCTGCGACAGTCGCTTCTGTCGACATCAGCTCATTATCCAAGAAGTTGACTTAGGAACAACCCTTTCAATACTTTGAAGCTTGCATGCCTCAATGGAAAGTTTCTCACTTTCGACGACAGGTTTACATCAATGGCCTTCGACCGAGAGATTTTGCATGGTGTTCGAAACCAGGTCCTTTTTTCACACCACGTAAATTGTACTATAGTACCTTGAGGGTCACTGTCATTATTTGTGATTCCTCTCGTGCCTGTTAATAGCTTACATCATTGGCTGGTAATCAGGTGATGTCTTTCCATGTTCGACTCCATAACATTTTTGACATGGATCGACTTGTACTCTGAGTGAAGATTGGCCGAGTTTGAAGACCCCGGATCTAGTTTCATCCATCCGGACTGCGATATATTCAGGAATATAAAAACATCCAGTGTACATCATTGCCGAGTAGATGATCATCCAAATCAAAGGATGATGTGTCCATATCATCAATCTGTCACACAAACGATCGTCTGTCCTATGTACATGAAAATGAGTTTATAAAGCTGAGCATGGGAATTCCCGCCTCAGCTAGATCATGAAAAAATGTTGTCAAATAATGTATTGTATTGTATCTTATTACAGGTCACCTCCAAGCTCAGAAAAACTTCTGATCCTCATAGTGAAGCATTTCACCTGACATCAAAAATGATTAACGACCTCATGATTTAGGGGGTAACTATTATAGACATTTTTGGGCACTTCAACCTGAATCACAAATGTCCATAAACTGAGGGCTCTTAAGTCCCTAAAAGGGTTGCTTCACTTCCTAAAGGAACAGGGTCAACTGATTACATTCTCCCAGAAGTTCGCCATTGAAAACTGCTCCTAAATGGTCAAAATTGGACCATACTGAAAGCTCCATGTAGAGGGTGTGATGCATATCACCTTCCCAATGTATAGGGTGCGATGCATATTGTTTTTCTCCTCTGTAGGGTGTGATGGTTGGGAATGGACAAATGGCAGGGACCAAAATGCGAGGTGGAAGGTCATGGAATCTTCCAGAAGCTTCCCCTCTGACACTTGTCACTCCATTTTCGACCAGGGATGAGTAAGAGATCTTCATTACCCAAGTGGAAGCAAGAACTATCAGAGAGAAGACACTAATCAAGATCCAAAAAGATGACTCACCTCTCTGTAATCATCTATATATGGATCCCTCATCACAGTGATCCAGAGGCTGGAATTTTGTAATCTATAGAGAAGTGTTGTTGGTATTCTTGTGTACATTCACAGTGTTGGGTGATTTTTCTTTGCTTTAGGTGAAAGAAGGGCTTCTTAGCTGGAGGATGATGCTGTGTCAGAGCTGCTCATGGTTGTAATCCTCTTGCTACTTTTTATCTTAATAAAGCTATTCTTGTTTCCTTCCATATCCTGGCGTACTTGTTTATATATGCTTGTATATGGTTAATGTACATCTGATCATGCATTATTTATGAATTTAGATCTTTGTTTCTTGCATAGTAGTATGTTTTTGTGATTCTATAGGTCCTTTTGAAGCTAAGCAGACAAAGAGAAAGCAGTAAAACTCTATCAAGAAGGAGAGGGAATCGAGCGCAAGACTCAGGTTGGCTCTCTTGGTTCTCTTCTCATCTATTTTCATAAAAGGAATCAATAGTAGACTTTGATTGTTTGTTTCTAAGATAGCCACCCATCTTAGTGGGAATAACAACATCCATGTGGACACTATTCCTATATAACAACAACACAGTGCACTATCATATAACAAGTCTCAACCTAGGAAAAACTATAAATTCCAAATTAAGTGAATTAATTATTTTCCTCGACAAGCCATCATGGGTTGGCATAACATACTCACAATAATTAAAGAAATGGAAAACACTTTAAAATTTCTTAAGCATGTAAACCAGCTACCAAGACTAAATGTTAACGAAACTAACAATTTTGTCTCTGTACAGTCAAGAACGAGAAAGAAGTTGATAGTCAAACAAAACAAAACTTATCCTTCAATCAACTTGAAAACCTCTGCCAAACCCATTTTCTATTTAAACGAATAAAAGTATGCGATATAAAAATGAAATTACATTAAACCCTGAAGGACATACAAAATGAATAAATAAAATAACACAGGTAATTTATACAAAAGTAATTCGATGGAAAATGTCGTACCCAAATGGAATGGGTTAAAACCCCTTAAGGGTTTTCTCAAACAAACTCATCAAAGAGAATGCAAGATTTTTGAGTAATAAGAGGAACTTGGCCAGCCTGTGTTGAAGGGTATGAGTGCTCGAAGATATCCTGGGAACTAAATTTCCTAGTAGCTTCTTTGAAAACCTCCTCTTCTTTCTACATGAGAAGCCAAACACCTAGTTAAGCTATTAAGAAATAACAACAATTCATAACTTTAAACAATGAATAAATGGGGAAAGTGTTTATACTTGAATCTATTGCATAGGGAAGGGTTCCTTTGACTAGGCCTGGACACTCCGGAGGAAAACCATGAACCAGATGATGATAAGGAAACCCTGAGATTTCCAAACTCATGAAGAAATCAACTTGAACTCGATGCATGTTGCTCCAAGAAAGGAAAAAGTAAGAGGTGGCGGCCATTCACAACCCTGCAGCAGTGAGATCGGTTAACCAAGAATCATTGTCGTACCGCAAAAACAAAACATGAAAAACTAGCACAGTCTCATAAGCTATGAGATGATCTAATCCATTTGATACCCCTTCCTCATATCAACAGTGGAAACTTTCACAAGTGGACAAAAGTAATCATGTGCACCTAGCACGCACCTGCAGGATGGCATCTCAAAGTCAAGAACCATCCAAAGCCTTGGTTAGGGTTAGGTTATACATTTAATAAAATGTAAATCAATGCATTTAATACCCATTATGCATGATCGATAACCGGAATCCAAATATTAACCTATATGCTCAGTATATTAATGACATTTACGTCTAATGCAAGGTCAGGTACATATGTAATATATGTGAAAGTGTATACAATTTTTTTTTAATCACTGTTTTGAGATGCAACCTTATTTTATATTATATATATATATAATATATATATATATATATATATATATATATATATATTATAATATATATGGATATGATTAGATATATATATAATTATATTTAAAGGACAATATATTCAAAGACATAAATGAATAAGGAAAATAAAAATCTAATATTGTTATTTGTTATTTATATTTAAATTAGTTTGTATGTAAATTTTGAAAAATGAAGTTGTTAAAGTATATTATTTTTTTTTTAGATGGGTGTCATCAAGGGGAGAGAGATGATAATTCAATTTGTGTTTCTATAACAATATTTCTTAAATTTTTTAGGTACAATCGCATTAGAACTTAAGAATTTAATAGGTAAAATTACATTAGAATTTAAGAATTTAATAGGGTTTTTATACTTTTTAATGAAAAAATAAAAATAAATTAGGTTTAATATTTCACATAAAGAAATTACAATATATATTTATCACTCTTTACAACTTCTTATCAAGTTTAGGGACTTTGCAATCTACTATATAAATATGATCCATATACTGCCATAGATATCTCACTGGATAGTTCATCACAACCGATCTCTTTAGATTTATATATCTGTAGATTATTGTTAATAACATGTGCATGTGAGTTAAAATTAGAATAGTGAAATAAAAGCTAACACACACATTTGACACAATATATGACCTAGGAAAACCTTTTGGGATAAAACCCCAACTAAAAGGTGAGGTCGCTCTACTCTCTTTCTCTGTATAGAAAATGTCTATGAGTACAAATAAGTATGGTGTGTGACCTATGGGCTACTATAGTACAAAAAACCTCATTGTGTGCTCTATCTCCTATCCCTCCTAGTTATTTTTTCTTAGTAATGCAACAAACACCCTAAAAAGAATGGAACCCCTTTTCCTCCTAGTGGCCCACTTATAACACAACCATATAGCCTTCTAGTGGTTAGGTTTAACTACCTAAACTCTTAACCAAAGTTATAATATATACTCTTCTAGAGTCTTCTTCATCATAATCACGTGCCTAGCCCCTTTTTCATTAATAATGGGGGCTAACATGGCATCCTTGTTGGACATTGGATAAACCAACGCTCCCCGTGTGTTTCATGACATGTACTAATTTCCTTTCATGGATCCTTATCTCTACCAATGTGATCATTGAATAATGCCTGCAGGTTTTGGTTTAATGATAATCGTGGTTCCCAACAAATGGTATTGAAACATAGGTCATGATTTTTGATACACACCCAGCCCGTGTTGGGGGGATATTGTTGGACATGGGATAAACCAATGCTCCCTGTGTGTTTCACGACATGGACTAACCGCCTTTCATTGTTCCTTATCTCTGGCGATGTGATCGTTGACTAACATGTAGGTTTTAACCCTGTACATAAATTTCCTACATACGAATTCTAAAAATAGAAAATAAACAATGGGGAGAGCACAAAACATAAAACATATATACACAGAGATTTTCCCTTGGATCCCAAAACTGGGACTACCAGATTAATTTTTCATTATATTCCTTTCAATGTTACAATACATATATATACATGCCGAAGCGTCCATAAACCCCAAACCATAAACCCTGGATTAGAACATAACCATAGTTCCCTTGACTGGATCTACATAATACCATGGGCATAAAACTATCTTGCCCAAAACCATGTGCGAAATCCACGTACAAAACTATAGGTAGGTTCACCCACCTAATATAGGGTCCAAAAAGAAATTCCTGGGGCACTGCCCCGGATCCTCTAAAGGGAGGATACCCCCTTGTGAACCCCACGACAAGGAGGTTGTCACCCCCTCGTGACCACCCTGATGCACCCAGTGCAACGAAGCGAGAGTTGGTCACCCCCCTTCAAACCCCTTAGCTTCGTGCGTAGGGATAGTTGTGGAAAGAATATAAGACACACCTAACATAACACCTACAAGTTTTTGTTTAACAACAACTTTGATTCCCAAACTGGCTCCCATAGGTAAAAGTGGTCCCATGAGCTGATTCCTCCACTTTTTCCACTCTAAAAGCATCAAGATGGATGAAAAGCAATACAATGATCCAATCAGTGATTATACCCCCTATGGACTACAACATTGTCGATGACATGAAGAAAACTTGCACAAACATGAGTTTGTTCAAGCCAGCTAAGATCGAGAGTCAGTGAGACATCCTGCTTCATGCATTGGGACAGACAACAACGGACAACACATCCTCTACTAGCAAGGGAGAAAGAACACCTCCCGGATCCCTCTCGACTATGCTAAAAACACTCCAGATGGAACAAGAAAAATTAGGTTTCCCTTCATTCCTTGTCTCATTTGAAATTTTCAACTGTAATGTTCAAAACTACTTGGTTGATTCTGGCGCGGAAGCCAATGTCATGTCACTCTCCATTGCTAAAAATATCAATGAAAAATGGAGCGAGACATCCTTGCAAATCATTCAACTTCATCAAACATCTGTACCAGCCATTGGTGAACTCTGAGATGTGATCATCTAACTATCTCACGATTGTTGAGTCCATCAATTCATCAACATTTTTGTTGTGGACATATCGGAAGCATACGGTTTACTACTTAGCAGAGACTGGTCCAGCAAGCTAAATGGATATTTTGGTATGGACTAGTTGCACATGTGGCTTCCATACAAGTAAAAAAAAAACAAATCCAGGTGATATCTGAGAGGTATATGAGGAACAATGTCACTCTCATCAATGGTGAAAATGAACCATTGGCCTTCACAGAACTCATGTTTGGCAACTGCCTCATGGAAACAATGCTAGGGTGTTATATTGCATGACTAGCTCCAACCCCACCAGACATGCAGTTAGGTCTCCTTCCTTGCCCAACTGATGGAAATGAAGCATGCACAATACTTTGTACCAATATTAGCAATAGAAGTAGCAACAAAAGTAGAAGTAGTGCAAGCGTGCCAAACAATCTGTGTACAGACGAGATGTGGACCATGTATTTTGACGGATCAAAGACGCAGGACGACTCAGGAGTCAGATGCATCTTGGTCGACCCAAATCACAGAAATCATCTGATTTCAAGTTGCTTGGATTTCAAGTGCATGAACAATGTTGCTGAGTATGAAGCACTCATGTTGGGCTTATAGAAATCCATCAGCCTCAACGTGGTCGCACTCAATGTGGTAGGTGCTTTGGAGATAGTGGTATGGATATGTAACACAATTCACTATTTATCATTGCATCTAAAAAGTTACCAACAAGAGGTATGGTGAATCATCTCTAACTTCCAAGATTTCAACATCACTGTTGTACCACGTACATGTAACACACCTGCCAATTCTCCAGCAAACACGACTTCTAGAATGTCACCGATTAGGGATAAATTTACTATTGAAATTTTATAACAAACCTTCTATCTCAGATAACATAACTAACTTATGCATATTTGATGATGATCAACAGATACTACATTTCATGGCCAATGCTGACGTCTTCAAAGATTCAGTGATAGACGATGAGGAGCACAAGCAATCTCTGCAAGAAGAAACTAGTAATAGGAAATGCCACCTTATCATGAAGGGTGTGGCATCGTTGGAGAATATTTACAACTTGTAAGAACATTTTCAGGGGTCGAGGAATAGTAAAACCCATAGTTCCACCATGATGCATGAATTGATCAACTTGGGAACAAAACAAAATCCGAAGTTCATCAATCTCGACACATGTTGCACATAGCAAGAGCGACAATGTCCGCTTGTTCAAAACCTACCGGTGTGTGTTTGTTTGGATGTATGATGATCTGGAAACTTATGGCACATGAATAATCCAACACATTATTCCGATCAAAGAATGGGTCAAGCCATATCAATGGAAGCTGAGGAAAGTACATCCGTCACTTGAACCCCTCATACAGAAAGGTCTCACCAAGATGTTGGATGCACGGATCATATACAGAGTTTTTCATTCTACCTGGGTTTCAAACCTTGTTCCTGTATGCAAGAAGTCTGGGGAAATTCACTTGTGTGTTGATTTCAGGAACGTGAACCGCGCCTCAGATAAAGACAACTACCCCGTGTGGTTTAGGACCACATTCTACAAATAATATATGGGGCACAAATGTTTTGCCTACTCGAAAGTTTTTCAGGATACAATCAAGTTATGGTAGCAGAACTTGACAGACTTAAGAGTACCTTCCATACCAAGTGGGGTACATTCGCGTACAGACGAATGTCATTTGGGCTTGTGAATGCAGGTGCAACCTCTCAGCATGCCATGGAAATTTCTTTTCATGGACTCATCAGACAAAGCGTAGTGGTATACCTCGATGATATGACTGTGTTCTCAAGGAGATGTGAGGCCCACATACGTCATCTGAAGAAAAATATTTTGCGATGCTGGAAATATGGGATTCCTTCAATCCAAAAAAGAGTGTATTCATAGTGTCTGAGGGGTACCTTCTTGGACACATTTTTTCCAAATGCGGGATCAAGGTCGATCTGGATTGGGTCCAAAGTATTACATAGATCCCCCACCTAGCCAACAAGAAAGTCATGCAATCCTTCTTGGGAAAGATAAAATTCCTCTGGAAGTTCATCTCGGATTATGTGCAGATAGTCAAACCCATGGAGGACATGATCAAGAAAGTTGCAGTCTACATCTGGGGAAAGAGAGAATAATATACATTCACCCATATCAAGCAGGCTATTGCAAAAGTGTCTACACTATACCTCAGACTTCAAAATGGATTTCTTGCTATACACCTTCGCCTCTGATAATTCGCTTGCTACAGTACTAACTCAGAAGGATGAGATGAATGACTAACATCCCATCTCCTTCATGATCGCAAGCATGCAGGGACTAGAACCCAACTACCCCATTGTTGAAAAACAAGCATATGCAGTTTACAAGGTGGTGAAACACTTTAGACCCAACTTGCTGAAGAACCACTACATTGTCTACATCCCTCACCTAGCAGTATGCACATTGTTTGTACAACAAGAACTAGGTGAATGACATGCGAACTAGATGACAAGCTTACAAGAATATGATCTTGACATCAAGTTAGTCCACATGGTCAAAGGACATGGGCTCTGCAGACTTGCAGCTAAAGAAAAACACGTGACGGAGGAGGAATAAGAGCTCACTGGCTGGGAGCAAGAAGTGTAAATGTATGATGTAGTGGGACCAACACCCACTGAATACGAAACCTCTTGGTACGTAGATGTGCACCAATACCTTAAGCACAACACCGTACCCTCTCACGTTTCCATTAGATAGAGGAGTTCATTGCGCCTCAAAGCTTTAACATATTAGATGGTGTATAGAGTGCTTTACAAGAGGCACAACAACGAAGTTTTTCTCAGGTGCCTAGAGGCACATGTATCAGAGAAGGTATTACAAAATATGCATGAAGGACTTGTCGGGGGTCATTTTGCGGGAAACACCATTGCACAAAAAGTTATGTGAGCCGGTTTCTACTGGCCCACATTATTCAAGGATGTGCAAGCTTACACTCGCAAGTGCTCAGTCTTTCAACAATGCACCGGAAGAACACGAAGATCAACAACCCCACTACACCTTGTTGCATTGACCAAACCATTCCAACAATGTTGCCTAGACATCATTGGAGAAATTTTCTCACATTCATCAAAACAACACCGCTACATTCTAATAACAACCGATTACTTCACACGGTGGACAGAACTAGTTCCACTCAAACAAGTGAACGACTAGGAGGTCATCAACTTCCTCTAGCAGAACATCATTTCACACTTCAGCGTTCCAATATCAATTCTCTTTTATAATGCAACGTAATTTTCATATTTGAAAATTTATTATTTTTCATTACAAAATGGTATTGTGCTAAAACAATCATCTAACTACTACCTACAGGGAAATTGTCTCACAGAATTCACGAACAAAAACCTCATCCGAATAATAAAAAAGATTGTTTACTCTGAGCAGTGCAACCAGCATTCAGCCCTAACGAATTCATTATGGGCTGACCGCATAACACCCAAAGCATCTCTAAATACCTCACTGTACTTCCTGGTCTATGGTAAAGAATCCATCCTTCCACCCAATATCTACTTGACTACACTTCAGTTATCCCAAGAATCCCAAGGCAAGCCTTGCCAGCTAGTTCAACGTAGGATGGATACACTCCATAAGCTGAAGGAAGAAATGATGAAAGAAAAAGAAAAATTTAAACTCCACCAGAACCGTATCAAGAGATGGTTCGATAAGAAGTCTGCAGGGAAAGCTGACTTCGGTGTTGGTGACTTGGTCTTGAAATGGGATAAATCCCATGAAGGCAAAGGCAAGCATACGAAGTTCCAGCCCTTGTGGATTGGTCTGTACATAGTCCATGAGAAGCTTGGCCCACATACGTACCATCTGTAATGACTTGACAAGAATATTGAGAACCTTCCTGTCAACGACAAAGATCTCAAACACTATTCCCAATAGGTCGGGTTGGGCCCCACATCATGTACATAGTTTGCTTGCTACTTGTAGTTTTCATTTTGTTTGATTTGCTTACTATTTTTTTTTTTTTTTTTTGGTCTTCTTAATACCTTACTATTTTTTTTTTCCAGAAATAAGTGCTGCCATCTACCAAGTTCTGGCTTTTGAATGAGTATGTGGCTGAGATATGAAGAGACTTGTGACACTATAGCACTTGGTCAGTCTTGTGTCCATCTTCTCTGTGCTTGGTTATAACCTTCGGCCAATGATGACTTGATGGAAAATAGGAGCCCTCTGCAAGGGGATTTTTGGTCCAACCATGCACCTGTGTCCACACTGGGAAGCCTCATGCCTGTACTCAGCCTTTCTACTCTACATTGTGTTCAAGCTCATCCAACTAGTAGAAACGGAGAAGGGGAAAATGTAAATGAGAAAACCTATGTCAGAGGTCTTACATGCTTCTCTAAAGGAACAACCTCTTCTGCTCTCAATAAGTCGGGATCCCTCTTCTGCCCACAAATAAATAAGTGCCTATGCATATTCCTCTTGAAAACATACAAAGGCGAAAGAAGAGAAAGGCTTCCTACGCAGAGAGGTGAAGCGTGCAGCTCCATTAATGTACTAACTAGGCTTGCTGGCAGTGGAGAAATGTGTGCGTGCTTGTGTGACTTTGCTGAGGTACTGTCCAGGCCTGCTGGAAAGCAACACCAGAGATGAAAACTTATACTCTGAAAATTTGCAACTAATGAGCTAAACTACCCTCTCGATTTCAAAACATTGTGATCAAAATGAACTTTTGTTGTGTTTAACTGAGTTGGAAATGGGTGAACCATGTCTATCCATGGGGTAAGTGTGGAAGCCAAAGTAACCTTCACATTCATTCAATACTCCTACAAATATCAAGGCCCTGTGCTATCAATGAACCAAAATAGAGACGCTCGAGTCCTACTAGTGTGCCACCAAGTGTTGTAGCGGCTACAACACCCTACAAAATTTTTACCCACACCCAATTTCAGAGCCTCCTTTGAGAATTTTACTCGATGTTTGCACACACTCAAGTTCACCCTATGAGCTTGTGTGAGTCTTTGCACCCACCTTGCTTGATCAATTAGCAGACAACTTTTGCATGCTGGTAATAATGTCACGCTTGCGAGCATGTTCTGGTCATTCACAAGGTCTCCACTTCGTGTGTAGATATTTTGTTTGCTATGTAATCATCTTTCTTTCTCACACACAGAGTCATATACAATGTCGCGCAAACGTCGTCATTGTCATCCAATGATCAATCACAAGTGCAGCACTTGTCGACTTGTAACGTCGGTTTGTCATGTTGAGCATGTGTGTCTACATGGTTTAAGTCATCTTGTCGTCTAGTAATGTAAGTGGGTGTTTGCAAGTTCACGTATGCACCTTTTCACTTGCTCACACACTTAGTCATTTTGCTAAAGTTTCTGACAACTAGATCACCCTCTGATAGTCGGACTTTACCTTCGTCGTTGACTCGATCTGTTGTCACCCAAAACAACACAAAAGCACCAAGCAAGCCATTTCAAGTTGCGCTGCCTGCAAGGTGATCAATCAACCCTCCTGCTAGTCAACCAGAGAGTGTGACCTGATAGTCACCCCTGGACTGACTCCCCGAAAAATTTGTGTAGAGGCTACAGACCATGCCCACTCCACTGACTGAGAAAATTGTGCAAATAGGTTGTACAAACACCCAATGACCATCCTTGTCTCCCTCAGAAAATTGCGCAGTTTTTCCAGCCAGTCCACGAGTTAGGCTACTCACCCGAAAAACTACGTAGATTTCATGAGCAAGTCCTCTACTACCTAGCAGTCCGCTCGCTCAGAAACTATGTAGAGGTGATCAGCAAGCCAGCCTCCCAGCATGAGTGTAGTTTTCCCTGCCAACAACTCCCAGCAGCCAACTGCCAATTCCCTCTAAGAATTGCATAGTTTTTAATGTTAGGCTCCAGGTGCCTACTCCTTCAAAAACTTGCAGAGGTTTTGTCTGCCTAGCCTCCCGCAGCACAGATTGCTCCTCCCAAAAATTGCACAGATTTTTCCTCCAGCTCATCTAGACCCCGCGGATAATCACTGTCGATCCAGATTTCCCTTCACCATCTCTTAGTGATTTCTGCATAATTTTCACGAGTAATGCCTATAGGATCCATCCTAGCTCGAAGATTTCCTCACACAGTTTCGTGACCTTGTCTTCTCTCCCAGTCACCTGTATCCGAAATAATCATGCATAATGGTAGACTGGGAGGTTTATGGATTTGATGTCGTCTCATCATGAGTGATTGAAGATACATGGACACAAACAAACATGGCACGATGAAAGATGGAATGAACAAAGAGACTACATGCAGAAGGATGGCAAATGGACGAACGAACGATGCATGCAAAGAGATGTGCTCGAAAATGGATGATCATGCAAAGATTTGTTCGCAGACAGACAAACAAGTGAACATGTGAGGATGTCTTTGCGAACGGATGAATAGATGAACATGCACTTTTCACGAATGGATGAACCTTTCAAGCATGCCAACATACAAGAAAGGAGCAACATGAAAATGAAACATCAAGCGAACCCATTGACCATCGATGACTCCGTGCACTTTTCCATGTGGAGGTGAAGCTAAGACACACCATAAGCACATCCGCCACCTAGCAACATTGTAGCTTGACGTGCACACCAACAGCAGCATGAATGTACCAGCACTGTCATATCGAGTCTTGTCACGAGTCATGTCGTCCACATCTCTACTATGGGCCATAATTTCAATCAATGTAATGTAACGTGGAAGTCCAAGAGACCCACTTGTCATATGAAGAGTCATGTGAAGTTGAAAGGTAATGGAAGTCAAACAGCCATGAGGTAATTCGAATAGCCATAAGGGCTAGCTTCACCCTTGGCTATAAATACCCCTTCATTTGTACATGCAAAGGTATTTTCTACTCGGCTCCTCTCACATAGCCTTGAGAGTCTATAATATTTTCTTTGAGGAGTAAGTAGTGGCTCCAATGCCCTACCCATGGGGTTAGTGATGTATGGTGTAACGATGTGTCTTGGAACTTTTGCTTAATTCAAAAGCTTGCTACCAGGGCAGTACATTTTTACACATGTGTTGTAATTGTTGTAAGACTAATCTTGAACACTTGTCATACATGTTTCTTTAACCTCTGTTTAACACTTGAACTCATTCAATTATTGTAATACATATATATGAATGAAAATGTGTTGTATGAGCTGTTAACATTGACCTTCCTGTGTTGGTTACCTCCCCGGACATCAAACAGACCTTTCACGTAAACTTTCCATAATGACCGCTGCACTCGTGTAGACTCGTTCACTCTGTGTTGTATGTGTTATCTTTCCTTGTGTGTTGTGACTACCACGTCCGTGTGGACTACTCCTTCGGCAGCTCTGCACATTCTATTGTGTTGTGTGTTCCTAATAGAGTTGGGGCTTCCTCCCATCCGACTTTTGGCTCACTCCCAACCTCTCCATCTGCGATGAAAGAACCATTGACACAAGTAACACTAGCAAGCACCGGGCATGCGAAACTCACTACTCAAAGACAAAGAAGACCACTCCCCTGTGCTGATAAGCAAGAGCTGAGGAAAACATTTAAGATAATGGAAACCAAGACATCATTCTAGATGGGACTCCCACACTAAACAATGTGAGGTCTAGTTGGGACTTCATACTGGGGTGATCCTTGGAATGTTGGTGGGTCTAACACTATCAACAGAGTGTAAGAGAGACAGTTCTATTGGTTAGGAGCACCAGGGTCTAAGCAGCATAGAGCAGAGTTGGCAACAGTGAAGATGGCACAGAGCAGAGTTCAGCAACAATGCATAGCAGAGTTGGAAACAGTGGAGATGTCACAGAACAGAGGTCAACACAGAGACTACCAGCAGTCAGACTTCAACATTCACGTGATATCATACAAAACACATTTAGTTCACTAATTTTGGATGTTTTCTGTTGTTGATGGAGTAGCAACAACAGTTTGCAATGCTAGCAGCAACACAGTTGCAACACTTGAGAGGGAGCTATAGTATGGATGCAGTGTTAACAGTGGTAGTGTTAGCAGGAGTATAGTTGTAGTAGTGGCATAGTAGTTGGTGGACTACATGTCAGAGATTAGCAGTGCAAAGAATGATGCTTCAGAGTCATAACAATATGCAAAAATGTATATACCTAGAGCACATTCCTTGCTAAGAGGGGGTGTTGATTTGGGAAAGCATCAAATGTGACCTAGGCCTAAAATTTTGCAGGGAGGCTTATGAATATGTATTCCAAAGAACTTATAAAGAGTTTTGATAAATTACAATTAGAAATTATATTAAAATAATTAATATTTTTTTAATGGGACCCTAATTCTAAACTTAGGAAATTAAAAATATTAATGGGTATTAGTCTAATTGTGGGTGTAACTTCTAGAAGAAGATGAGGGTCAAGCTAAAATGATCTTAGCCATTGATTAACTTTTAATCTGTGTCATTGAATTACAATGAGAAGATTATTAGGGAAGCTTGATGGACATTTGGAAAACACACCAAGAGATCAAGAGATTGAATTTCTTAAGTGAGAAGTTCTTAGCAGCAAATTCTGATCGAGGAGATTTCTTGTAGTTGAGGGGCAAGGATAGCATCCAGAGAGAGAGAGAGATATTTTCTCAAATGGAGAATCATCGGTAGAGAGAGGTAGAGAGTGATCCAACATCTCTCACATATAGGTTGATGTAGGGCCACGAAGAGGCAACATAGAGGGTGAGAGAGAGTTTGAAATTTTGTAGCAGAGTGAGTTTTAGAAGTCGGGAGCCATGGTGTGAGATAAGGAGGCTAAGAGCACTAACTACAAGAAACAAAAAAATTATTTGGTTGGGATACATAGTTCCTAGAGAGTTTTAAGAAGGGATTTCATGAGGACTAGACAGAGGTAGTGTAGGGCCTTTGAGAGGCACCTCATCTAGTGACCTAATCTGCTGGGATTTTTCTCAGTGATCGTGTGAGGTAATCTCACAAATATTTCTACCATTATTTAGCTTTGTAACTAAATAATTCGTGAGGTATTCACAAATGTATTTATAATTTTCTACTCATTAATAATAATAAACCCTCATAACTGTTGCACGAGTTTTCCCACATTGGGTTTTTCCAGGGATATTTATCTAAAAACAATGATGCCATTTGTGTTGTATTTTCTTTCTTGCTCAGTCTCTTGTTTCTGCATAATAATTAATTAAGTGAAGGCTGCAGTGTATCTGTTTCAATATTTTCTGTAGAAAATTGCAAATAATTTGGTTGATTAAATTAACAAGTAGAAAACATTGTCATTTAGTGTAGTAGAGATTCCAATTGAGGAATTTTCATAGTCTAGTCTATCAAAGGTGTGCTGGCAGAAATTAGAAGTCAGCGACTCCACTGCAGTCTATTGCAGTGGAAGAACCTTTTCAACAGTGGGTCTTGGATATCATTGGGAAATTTTTCTACACTCATCGAAGCAACATCACTATATCCTAACTGCTATAGAGTATGTCATGTGGTGGACAGAGGCAGTTCTGCTGAAACAAGTGAACGATCAAGAAGTCATCAACTTTCTGCAGAAGAACATCATCTCCAGGTTCAACATTCCTATGTCAATTGTTTTTTATAATGAAACATATTTTTCATTGTTAATACTTTATGATTTTGCATTGGAAAATGGTATTATATTGAAACATTTAACTAATTATTATCTGCAAGGGAATGGTCTTGTTGAATCCACAAACAAGAAACTCATTCATATCATTAGAAGGACCATATTTTCTGAACAACGAAATTGGCACTCTGCTTTGGTGAATTCCTTATGGGTTGACCAAGTCATGCCTAAAATTGCTCTGAACACCTCCCCTTACTTCGTGGTGTATGAGAAACAAGCGATCCTCCTGCCGAATATCTACTTTTCCTCTCTCCAACTGTTCGAAGAGCCTCAAGGCAAGCCATGTATATTAGTTCAGCATAGGATGGACACTTTGCACAAGCTAAAGGAAGAAAGTTTGAAAGTTAAAGAATTTTTTTTTGCTTCACCATCGTCGTACCGAGAGGTGGTTTGATAGGAAATTTGTAGGGAAATATAGCTTTAGTGTGTGTGACTTAGTCTTAAAGTGGGATAAATCCCCCAAGGACAAAGGAAAGCACACTAAGTTTCAGTCCTTGTGGATTATACCATAGACAATACATGATAAGCTTGACCAGTGCATGTATTCTCTTCAATCACTTGATGGGAAGATTGAATCTCTCCCTATCAATGGCCAAGACTTAAAAGAATATTTTCAATGAATATCTGGGGATGCACCCCACACAATGTACATAGTATTTTGTTGTTTATCGTTTGTTTCTTTCTTGGATTTTGTGTTTCTTTTGTCATGTAAATAAGCGTTGTGTCTAATTGTGTTGTGGCTTCTAAGTGTGTGTGTGGCTGAGGTCTAAAGATTCTTGTGACAGTACAACATTTGGGTAGCCTTATGTCCATCTTCCTTATTTTGGTTGCATTTTTTGTCCAATGAAGTTTCAACATAAAATAAAATCCATCTGTAAGTATAATTTTGGTCCAACCATGAACCCATGGCTAGTTCGGAAACCTCATGCCTATAGTCCATTTTTATGCTAGTGTTCTCAAGCTTATCCAATTAGTAGAATCAGAGAAGGGGAAAATTTAAACGAGAAAACATGAATCAGAGGTCTTTATATGCTTCTCTAAAAGAAAAACCTCTTGTACTCTCAATAAGTTGGGATCGCTCTTCTGCCCCAAGATAAATAAGTGTTAATGCATAGTTCTCTTTAAATAGATAAATAAATGTGAAAGAAGAGAAAGGCTTCCTACACAAAGAGGTGAAGCAAGAAACTTCATCGTGGTACTATCCAGGCTTGCTGGAAGCAAATAAATGTTTGTGTTCATGCGTGACTATGTTGGGGGTACTATCAAGGCCTACTAGTGGTGGACCAACACTAGAGATGAAAAACTATACTCTGAAAATATTAAGCTTGCGAGTTAAAATACCCTCCCGAACTCTAAACATTGTGATTATGATAAATAATATGTTGTGTTTAATTGAGAAGGTATATAGGGAACCATGTCTTCCCATGGGGTAAGTTGGAAGGCCAAAATGATATGCATGATGAATCAATACTCCCTAAGGAACCAAGGCCCCGCACAAAAGAAAGTAACCAATATAGAGAAGCTGGAATTCAACCAGTGTGTCGCCAAGTGTTGTAGCTTCAGCAACACCCTCCAAAATTTTGGCTTGCACTCAAATTTTGGAGCTTTCCTTGGTCTTTCCTTGATTGTTGCAAACACTTAAGCTCATTCCATGAACTTTCTCAAAGTTCTTTGTTCCCTTTTTCTTGTTGGAGTAAATATTTTCTTCAAGCATGTTTGACGAATATGTAATGTTTGTGATCCTTTTATGGTGGTTTTGAAGGTCAGTCCTTGTATAAATGAGTTGTCTTAACCATTTAATTGTTTTTTGCAGTTATACACAAATTATTGAGCGTTGTCACACAAGTGTCGTCACGGTCATCCCGAAGTCTATCATAAGTGTCGCACTTGTCACAACTTGTCATGAGAAAGTCACATAGAGGGGAATTATTTTTTGTTTGTTTTGATGATCTATGTTTTCATGTTGTCAAAGTATGCTAACTGTGTGAACACAGTTCAGGTTCATCGTGATTCCATCTCCCTCCCACACTTAGCCATTTTCATAAAATCTTCCTGACCGGGAAACTTAGCTTCACCAGGCCCTAGCTGAGGTGCGCAATGTGCAATCTCAATCCTCATTGATCTGACATTATTGCCTAGAACTACACAATGTGCAGTCATTTTCCTCTAGCGTTGTGGTTCTACGCAATTCTAGAGTCCAGTAGCCTACCTTGACCTCTAGAATTGTGCAGTTATGCCTCCTAATCTTCCTTGAGATGTGCACTTCATACCTTTAGCCCTCAAGATTTTCCCTCGCCTGTTGTAATTGTGCAATTCGCAGAGAACTCAACCTCCCTTGGATTCCAAAGCTGTGCAGATGCTTCCTCTAGTGCTCTTCTCTCAGTCAAAGCTAACTTACCTCAAAACCTGCGCAGATTTTCCCTTCAGGCCTCTCCACTACCCAGTCCCCCATTACATATTGAAATTACTCAGTATTTCCTCCTAGGGTCCCATCCTACAACAACCACTACCTGATTGAAGTGCACAATTTTTCTTGTCGGTGAAGATTGTGCAGAAAAGTTCCTGAGTCAACCCTGAGCTACACACTCTGCAGTCTCAGTGATCAAGCTCTATCCCTGTCAGTTGGAACTGTGCAATGCCCAATCACTAAGCCCTTCCTCTTAGTCTGTGACTTTTGCTGAGATTACTTCATGGATAATAATTCATCATCTTAGACTAGGGAGTTTTCATATTGATGTTGTCCCATCATGAGTGAATTGTAGGAGCAGGTACACTATCAAGTCATGGCGAGAAGGTGAAGAATGATAAGGAGGGAAGCATCCCTAAAGAGTCACTTATATATGAAATTATGAGTTGACCTATCAAGAAAAATCAAAGGGACATGAGTTTGCAACCACCTTTCAAGACTGAGATCATTGAAGACTCCACATCACCAAGTTATGTGGAGGAGAAGAGAAAGCATATCCAAGAACACATCTAGCACTCAGTATGAACAATGACTTGATATTGTTACATCATCAAGCCAATCCATGTTAGCAATGTCATGTCAAGTCGTGTCATGAGTTGTCATATGCCACATCACTATTGTGGACCATGTATATTGTAATCAAATGTATTATAAAGTGGAAGTCCAAAGGACACACATGAATATGAAGAGTCATGTAAGTTGAAAAGTCCTAGGAATTTTAATAGTCATGAGGGTAGTCAAAGAGTCACAAGCGGAAAACATTACCCCTTTGGTTATATATACCCCCTCATTTTATAAGCAAAGGAATTTTCACCTTGGCTCCTCTTGTAAGGGATTAAAGAGATCGGCTAGTTCTTTGAGGAGCAAGGAGTGGCTCCAATGTCCCACTACTAGGGCTAGTGATGCACAATGTAAATATGTGTCTTGGAAATTTTTATTAATAAAAGAAGCCTTTTAAGGCCAACACATTCTTCATGCATGAACTATGAATGTTTGTAAGACTATTTTGTGGACATTTGTATTACATGTTTTCTTTCACATGTACTAAGATAGTTAAACTATTTTGGTTATTTTAATGCTTATATTGTTGAGAATGTGTTGTAATGGTTGCTATCATTGAACCATCCCTGTGGACTATTCTGTAGGATACTAGATAGACATTTCCTTGTTTACTAGCTATAATGATTGTCACATTTGTTGTGGACTATTATGTTAGATGTTAGATGGATATTCCCTTGTTTGTTGGTTGTAATGACTTTCGCATCCGCTATGGACTATTCATTGGATGTTGGACAGGTCCTTCTGGTTCATCTGTGTCTCTTCCTGGGTGGTACTATCACCTCTCACTTAGAGGCTCACTCTTCTCTCCCCCTTCACAGTAGAATAACCTCAACACAATTGCACTGCACACCCACCAAGCAAACTCCCCTTTCTTTTCAAAGATACCATTGCATCACTCTCTTGTGCTGATAGTTAGAGCCAAGGAAAATCTAGTAGTCAACACTGTAACAGTCAAGTCCATTCCAAGACGGATATTTGGGTTATCATTAAGATGTGCCATAAATCTACTTTGGCTTTCCTTTGCTCTTTTCATATCTGCAAGCCTGCTTTCCATCTTTGATGTCATCTGCCCACTACAATGCTGCTTCAGCTGTGGCAGAATGCTCAACTCATGGTTAAGAATGCTCAACTCATGGTTAAGATCTGTAGTTTTCTCATAGTACCCTCAATATCATCATCTCTTAAATTTTCACTCCTACCATTTTTAAGTAAATCATCACAAAATATGGCTAACATTTGGCGACCTGTGTATCTTGCAACTTCTTTATTACAGAATATCACAAATGCTTCTGTTAAGGCTTGATAAAAAAACTGTGCTAAAAGGCATCTGCAACATATTTCACATACTTATCACAAATCATTTTTATCTACAGCATCTTATGCCAGTTTCACCAGTGAAGTTCCTTCACTAATTACAAAGTCTTTAAAAGTATTTGCAATTGTTTCCAAGCCATTACGTATCCTGCAAAACAGCCTGCACATTCTTGAAAGATCGTCTTTCCTATATTCCCTAAGCAGTGCAGGGCAGCCTGAATGTTCACTTTCTAGAAATCGAGTCTGGTAACCGGAAAGCAGTTCAGTTTGTAAAATCTCCAATAGCTTTTGCTGGCTGCTCGGGTGCAAATAATGGGCAACTCTGTCCTCACATTTCAAACATTCCTCCACCTTCAACAGATAATCTGTACACGAACCCTCCAAAATCCACGAAGCAGCCTTTTCAAACTCGAACAGCTTCGAAAACGGCCTTTTCAAACTCATCTGTATAGAAATCCATAACCGCACCAGGGTTTCTAATATGTTAAAAAAGTGCCAGAACGCTTTTTAAAAAAATCTCATCAATTATTTGCCTAATAAGTGTCATCCGGGAATTCATGATCATAGAGCATGTCAAGGAATAACAGGAGTCCAACTTGTGAGAGAAAATTGGAATGAAGGTGGTTTCTCTCAACATTAACTCATTACTCTGAACTTTGTTTAAAGCTGGTAAAACTACATAAGCGATGTACTTTGTGATTGAATCTCTGTATTTGTCATGCACTTCTTCATGGGGTCTATGCATGTCGTAGATAATAGTATAGAGTGAAATGCACTCCTCTACAGACAACACATTGCTCAGAGCTCCCTCTTCCAACCTGCTTCTCAACATTAACATACCATCGTAAACCGTACCCCATCCTCCTTCCATTCCATCAAAATATGTAAACTGTACCCAACTGTAACTTACCATATTTTGAACATTACCCTGAAAAAAGGTGATTCGGATCGTCCGGTATTCAAGCAAACAGTTCGGTACAGTGCACTTATTTTGATGGAAATGGAAATGGAAGGAGGATGGGCTATCGTTTACGATGGTATCTTAATGTTGAGAAGCAGATTGGAAGTGGGAGCTCGGAGCAATGTGTTGTTTATAGAGGAGTGCATTTCGCTTTATACTACTATCTACCACATGAATAGACCCCATGAAGAAGTGTGTGACAAATATAGGAATTCAATTAAAGAGTACATCGCTTCTTTAGTTTTACCAGCTTTAAACAAAATTCAGAGTAATGAGTTAATGTTGAGAGAAGTTGTTAGAAGATGGGAAATTTACAAAGTGATGGTCGGATATATGAAAAAGTTTTTTCACCATTTGGAAACCACCTTCATTCCAATACTCTCCCTGCCCACACTCACACAAGTTGGACTCTTATGATCATGAAATGCAGATTAAAGTGAAGAATTCCCTGATGACACTTATGAGGCAAGAGCGTGAGGAGCAAATAATTGATGGGGTTTTAATAAAAAACGTTTTGGCAATTTTTGAAGAGATTAGAAACCGTGGTGCCATTATGGTACCAAAATGGGTAAATTGAGAAAGAGAATTTATCAAGTGGATATTACAATCTATGTAGCGATGGCTGTTACCAGTCCAGAATGTAGGATTTTTGCAAGTTTACAAGAAAACAAGATCTACGGCATTGAGGATCTATCTCTCGAATAACAGGGCACTCAAGATCTACATCTGGAATAAAAGGGACCTAATTTGGCATAAAAAAATTCAGATTCTTCAGCTTCCACTGACCATCATCACTGTTTTCGGCGCATCCCATTCAATTTGTCTCATGACTGCAATCTGATTCCCTTCCCTCCTAGACCTCTCCCCAGCTTTATGAATTCCAATAAAATATTTATTAAAGAAATTCAAATTTAATTTAATATTTTGTTGTGTTCTTATTAGAACCCAGGGCTGTTGTAAAACAGAAAAATATTAAATTAATATTAAATATTTTTAATAAAATATTCTATGATGAATTGTAAGGCCGATTAGATGTCTACGCAAGGAATTCTAACGGTTGGGAGGGAATTTAAGCGAATCGGATTGCAGTTATGGAGGCAAATTGAACGGGAAGTGCCACGAACAAGGATGATGATCACTGGAAGATTAATAATCTGATTTTCTTTTACCCCAAATTGGGTCCCTAATATTCAAGAGGTGAGGAATTCACGGTAGATCTTGATGTTGAGTGCTGTTTTTGTAAATTGGAGTTTATGATTTTTCAAGAGAAACACATATTTTTAAACATTCTAACGTGGTAGATTTTACACACTAGCATTTGCATTAGATGTTGCAAAGGAAACGCCGTAAGGCATAAAGTGCAGAAATCTATCATCCACTTAGTGTGTGCATTATTCAACAAGGTGGATCTCTCTAAATTTGTTGCAAACATTTATGTTGTTGCATTGCTAATTTATTTAGAATCTACTACTACCTCCTCTTCTTGGAATATTAAATTTCTTATCACAATCCCTCTGATTATTGTCATCGCAATTTTTTCCACTTTAGTGGTTTTACCTTCAACCTAAACAAACATGAATTTGAGTCACTCAATTAAAAAGAAATTGCTAAATTGCTATTTATTAGGTTTTGCATAAAAACAATTAAAAACTCATATTTACAACCCTTTAAAATGAAACTATCTATATTTTTATTAATAATAAAAAGATTCTTCTTTATAAAACAAACACTCACATGCTACTCCTATATATTTATCTTATATTTAATATTCAGTGTCCATCAATTGAATGAGAAGTTGAAAGCTCAACTTAATTGCACCTTTCTAAACTCCTTTGTGGGAATTCATGTCCCATTAATTTAATGGAAAATTGAAGTTTCTCCACTGCTAATTCTTCTTGTTTTGGGACAACTTCATATTGGCAATCGTTATTGTTGTCATTGTTATTGCTGAAATTGTTGTGAGAGAGGTTGGAGGACTGGACTTGAAGTAGTCTGCTGTTGTTTCCATTGCCATCCATGGCTTCATCGTTTAAAAAACCATCTATGGAGGGATTGTCACTCTCCAACAACCCACTAAAAGAGGCAATTTTGGGCAGTTGCAATTTGTTTTGCTGATCAATATCAGGCAAAGAATTCATCACTTCATATGCACTTGGTGATTCATCTCGTTCTACCCCTTGTACTCTCTGAGAATGACCATTTTTTCTTGTAAATTCGGCACAGCACCCAATCATCAAGTTGGAGAACGGAAGTACCATCAAAATCAACAATACCAATTTTAGTTGAATGAATCAATTCCTATTCATAAAGAATCAAAACACAAGAACTGTGAAAGGAAAATCATTCATATTGATCAATATTCACCAGTATATGAACAATAATTCCATCAAATATTATCACAAAATAGTCAAACTAGAAGATTTCAACAATATTCTTTAGCCCAGATACAAGAAATCAACTAATGGCTATACTTACTCTCAAAGAACCTTCTTGTTAGGTATGTAATGGGCATCCTCCACTGCGGGGTCAAAATGCCAAGGTAGCTGTTAGCTTATGTTGTTAGCAATAGCCAGTTTTCTAGGCATAACAAGGAGTACTTTATCAAGCTTCTACAGTATACAAACCTGGGTTTTTTACACCAAAATCCAACTTCCCTTACATTACAAATATATATTCTAATGAAAGAATATAGGAAAAACATAATCCCCAGGCTGTTACAAGATTTTAGGAATAAAATCCTAACAGTAAATTAAAAATAAAATTAATTTTAAGTTGCTACCAGGAATATGGAGATGATTGAAAATCCTCTGACATCAAATTGAAAATTGATTCTTTGACTGTTGATATCCTGCCTGCAAATCTGAATCTCTTGTAAATATTCTTGAAAATCTATCGACCTCCCTTTAAATAGGGTCAACTATGCCACCTGTTATCCAATGGTCCTTTTATCCAATTTTGAAAGAGAAATTTTTGTCATCTGTTGAAGTATAGTTTACAAAACCTTTTAATTCATATTATATTGGAATTACTCGTAATTGATCTTGTATGAAAAAGTTCAGGTTTAGGCCATGACTATGGCTCCTTTGTCTCCCTGATCTTTAGAATTGAAAGATCTCATAAGCAGGCTTGTCCAGTCATCAATGGTTGCAGGATGCAGTGGAATGCAGATACAAATAGGGATTTCTTGGATGGGTGGCTTAAATTCAAAATCAAGCATTTCACAGACTGCAGGGAATTCCACGCTGGAAATGTCCCCTACATGATTGAACAAATGGCAGCCACTTCTTATGCATTGCAGAGATGGCAGTATGCACAAGGTATCCGACACTTGTTGTAGTGTTCTAGGCTACTTGAGCTTGCCTTATTATTGTTATTTTTTTGCATTGCTCCATTTTATTGATATAATATTACTTCATTTTGGTATTAGAGCACGGTGTGATATGACCATTATATGAGAGATAGAACTAGACTGTGTGAAAACTTATATAAATTTCTAAGGTCCGCATTGAAAAGAAGTTGCGTCCAAAGTGTTGTGGGTTTTGTGGTGCATAAGATTGAAGTGCATGACTACATGGAAGTGTGAGTATCTATGTGGACAAGAGACTCAAAGGATGGGAAAAAAAGATGATACTGATTGAGCGAGTGGATTGATCTGTGAAAGCATGGAGGATGTGCAACTAATGGAGCTTGAATAACACACTTCATTGTATTCTCTATTTAATAAAAAAAACTCTTTTTCGTGGTGGTTGAGTCCCAATTTTTTTTTATAGTTGTTCATGTCCTCTGTTGGAGTGGGGCAATATATGTGTTCTCTTTGCCTTTTTTTTTCTTCTTCATTCTTTTTTATGGTGACAAATAATATAGTCCTTTAAAGCTCACAAGTTTTAAGTATTTTTATTAGAGAAAAAGAATGGAACCAATGCTTATCAACAAACATCTATGGGAATTAGTAGTTGATGTTTATTATTGATGAATTAAGTGGATATTTATTAGTTCTTGAAGAGATTTCTTCAAATGAGAACATGGAAAATGCATTCTCCACAAAGAATAGGGGACGAGGAAGAAGTACAGGATAAGTTCATTATCAATTGATTCAGAATTAGAATACAAATAAGAAAAATTCACAAGAATATGAATTCATTTCAAGAGGTAGAGGAATAAGTTCAAGCCAATTTAGAGGAGGAAGCAAAGAAGGATCTCATGTAAAAGGAAGAGAAAGAGATGGGAGCACAAATGGATATCAAGAAAGACAAGGACCATAGTATTATTATTATCACAAATTTAGTCAGCTTGATGAAGATTTCTATGAATAACTGAGAGATAATGAACATAAAGGTGTTAATATAGTTGTTGAATAAATTAAAAATAAGTCATTCATATCAAGTTTGATGGCACACAATCAAGAAATTTATGCATGATATATTGACTCGAGACACTCAACTCATATGACATCTAAGGATGAGTTGTTTAATATAATTAATGACACTTAGTATGGTAGAATCATATTTGGTGATGATAGTGTCTTAAAAGTGAAAGGGAAAGGTATAATTGCAATTGTAGCATTGCATGTGGAAAATAAGCTTATCCATGGCAAATTGAACATTGAGAAAGAATATACTTTATATGGGATAGATGTTGGAGAAAAACTAAAAGTTAATATTTGATAATAAAGAATGTGCAGTCATGCATAACTTGACTAAAAATGAAATTATAGCAAGAGAATAAATTACTGAAGACATAATTTTCAAGCCCTTTTTTATTCAAGAAACTCACATAGTTTGAATGCGACAAAGGAAATAAATAGTGTTCTTTGGAATTTATGGTAAGGACACTTGAATTTTCAAATTTTGATTTTTTTAAGGAATAATAACAGGGTGTATGGTATTATGTCAAAGTGGATGTAGTTCAGTAGAATACTTCTTCGAGTCTACCTCCTCTCCTCTGATCTCCTCTGATCCAGGTAGTTTTCCAGGGCATCAGAAGCCATGACTATGGCTCCTCTGTCTTCCTGATCTGTAGACTTGAAAGATCTCATCAGCAGGTTTGTCCAGTCGTCAGTGGTTGCAGGATGCAGTGGAATGCAGATACAAATGTAGGTATGGATGAGGGTACAATAAAATTTGAATTTCGCCACGATATTCTGCGACTGCCGATTGCGATTTCACTACAGACACAATGTAGGTATGGATGAGGGTACAATAAAATTTGAATTTTGCCCCTTTAACAGTTTCGTCGGTTTTTCTCATATTTCTTGTGTATTTGAATATTGGCTTTGCGCCCTGTTTGAAGGAAAAAATGCTTAAGAAATGCTCCCAATAGTTTAGGAGGCTGAACTTTCTTGGATGGGTGGCTTAAATTCAAAATCAAGCATTTCACAGATTGCAGGGAATTCCATGCTGGAAATGTCCCCCACATGATTGAACAAATGGAAGCCACTTCTTATGCATTGCAGAGATGGCTGTGTGCACAGGGTATTTGACACTTGTTGTAGTGTTCTGGGCATCCTCTTACCAAGTAAGATTGTGATATCTCTGACTGTCCTGAATACAATGCAATTACAATTGCATCCAGGGATGTTATGTGAACAAATCTCTTGAATGGCACCTGCACATTCGGATGGAATTTGGATTGAAGGAGATGTTAATGCATCTTTTAAAGGAGCACATTGGAGCAGTATGGAGGCCACATCATGGGCATTGCATATATATTTCATGAATTGCTGGATGGAAGAATTGATGTATCCATTGACAACATTACAACAAAAGCTTCACTAAATTCATGTGTGGTGGTCAGTCCAAACTTATCTATGTCTTTGATTTTGGGACCTATGAGTGTGGCCATGAGATCCCTGGTACTCATTTCCAAATAAAGTCTTCCTCTTAACAAGCTTGTAATAAAGAGTGCCAGATTTCCTAAACAAGATTTCTTGGATGGGTGGCTTAAATTCAAAATCAAGCATTTCACAGACTGCAAGGAATTCCACGCTGGAAATGTCCCCCACATGATTGAACAAATGGCAGCCACTTCTTATGCATTGCAGAGATGGCAGTATGCAAAGGGTATCCGACACTTGTTGTAGTGTTCCAGGCATCCTCTTACCAAGTAATATTGTGATATCTCTGATTGTCCTGAATACAATGCAATTACAATGGCATCCAGGGATGTTATGTGAACAAATCTCTTGAATGGCACCTGCACATTCGGATGGAATTTGGATTGAAGGAGATGTTAGTGCATCTTTTAAAGGAGCACATTGGAGCAGTATGGAGGCCACATCATGGGCATTGCATATATATTTCATGAATTGCTGGATGGAAGAATTGATGTATCCATTGACAACATTACAACAGAAGCTTCACTAAATTCATGTGTGGTGGTCAGCCCAAACTTATCTATGTCTTTGATCTTGGGACCTGTGAGGGTGGCCATGAGATCCCTAGTACCCATTTCCAAATAAAGTCTTCCTCTTAACAAGCTTGTAAAAAAGAGTGCCAGATTGCCTAAACAGGCCAGTCCCACATCACTTAAATTAACTGATCCTGTCACACACTTAGTTCGAGATATGCCACGGCAATAGCAGATAACCAGAGTAATGAAATAACAAACTTTACCACTAACAACTGGATCATCATATATATGCTTCCCAGTCCATCTTTGAACATGCCCATTTCAGTCTAACTGAATGTTTTTCTGTACTTACCTTTACAGAAGCTCCTATTAATTCACTGGATCGAGGTTGTGCCTAATCATAAACAAGAATTTATCTAATCAACTAATCATACTCAAGAACAAAGTTGATCAAGTAATCATAAACAAGAATTTATCTTCCTCTGCTCAATCTATACTGTGCCTTAATTTTTTTCATAGCAAAGTGGGACAAATGATATGTTTGTTGATGGCTTTTCTTATGATATCAGAGTTTTAAATCTTGTAATTGGCTTACTATAAAAATTTTGCTTCAATATCTAATTTCATTCTGATATAAAAGTGTTAAATTTTTATACTAAAGTGATTCATTCCTTGACACCTAATTTCGTTTTAACACAAAAGTGCTAAATTATTGTACTAAAGTAGCCCAGATAAGATGATTTCCTTTAACGGCAACCCAATGTTGGTAATAAAAATAGTATGCTCTATAATTTCCAGTATGAAGATCAACCTCTCTGCATTTTCCCAGCCTCAGAAAGACAACAGAGAGGTTGTTTTAATGCCTAGTGAATGTGGTATTGCCCTCAACAGTGATAAAGGCTCCCACAATATCAAACATTGCTAAATTAGTAAACAAAAAGAATGGACAAATTACTGAAACAGTAAACAACTTTTCTGGCACAATAAGAAAGGTAGAAAAAGAATGGATACACTACTGAATCAAAAAACAAAGTTCAAATTTGAGAGGCTAAGAAGTGAATGAAAAAGGATGGATACATTGCACAATCTGGAATGGAAATTTGAAAAAATACAGATATCCAGAGAGAGACGTTTATAACAGAGAGAGACATTTATCCTACTTGGTGGGAGGTCGCTAATGAATTTTTTGAATTGCACGGCCTTTGTGGTCAATATGATACAACGAGCAAACAAAACCTCTCGCCTTTCAGTTAAACTAGGCTTGTTTTCATGTTCCTTTCTATTGCCTTCTGCCATAGTGCAAAACCAACCAGAGAACTATCAGTTTTCTGTTTCATTTGAATTAAAAGGAAAAAATTGAGAAAGCTTATTCCATTTTGGGTGATCTTGCATTTATTTAATCATTTTGCGACATTCGGTCTATTCCCAAACTTCTTGAGTATTTTTATGCCCATCAAAATTCAGTATGATATAGAGTTGATTTGGAGGCTACTAGGTTGATGGCTCTAGAGTCGCAATTCCAAGTTCCCACTTAGAGTGTAGGTTGCAAATACAACAAGATACAATTAACAGATATATTCCATAAGATACAATGCAACATCATTGAAATGTAAAGCTTGAACATATATTAAATAGGTTACATAAAAATAGAAAGTATCTCTGCTATTAACAGGTTGTGGCCAAGCATAACTACTAATGCTCTGAAGATTAGCCATTCTCTTGATGATTTTGCTTACAAATAGGACTGAGAATAATGATTTGATTTCCCTGACTTAACAAAATCTATATTTTCATCCTCGTTATCCAAAGAACTGGCAACCTAAGCCAGCAAAAATAAATCACGAGGTGCCCAACTTTAATCCCTAGTGCGTTGTGCAGTAACTATGCATGTGGGGTAACCATTTCTTCAAAATCCCATTGATTGCCACAGGTTATTTATAAGAATCAGACGCATTCAATTCAATAGTCACCCAATTGGGACACAGATATCTAAACCATTGATCTACAGGGCCCCTGTAACTCTTCAGCCAGCCCGTCCACATTTCAGAGCATTATTAGGGATTGAATATTCATCTCTGAATGAGCCCGCAGGAGAATAAACCCGAAGGTAGAACTGTTGTCCAAGGTATTGACGTTCCCAATTCTCTGACCGCAAATTCCACATCCCAACATTATCCAGAGGCACACGAATAGCTGTCCATGAGTTGGGATAAACCTGTTCCACACAAAAAGCTGGGTTTGTTACACACTAATTGCCTATAATCAGTTAGAATTGACGGCCCTGTCTTGGACGGCCCTGTCTTAGAGAAACAAACTAATTTTTCAAATAAAAAGAAAACATTTTTTCTTCTTATTGATCCAGCATGAAGCAAAATACAAGAAATATGATTTAACTTATGGTTCACCCCTGCGTAGTGCAGCGGGAAACAGTGTCAAACAAGTTGTATTCTTTCATGCTTGCCTGTGTCCATTGGCCACCATCCATTCTGCAAACAAATCAACCCATTGTTAGTTAGCAAGTGATCATTATTATTCCAGAAAGAAACTAAAACTTGAAAAGTGGAAGATCTGCAAAGGCTATTCAATCATCATATGCTCTTGCTATGGTAGAATAATTTAGCTATGAAAGAAGTTCAATGATGTCTCAGTACCCTAGGACAAAAAATGAATAGCCATCCAGATGCCATGACTGGATAGTGTCCTCGCTGTTCTGGAAAACAATTTCAATGAAAGCTCTGAAATCAGAGCCCATAACAGCTGTCTGCAAGTAACCTCCTCCATTGGTGGGCCTATCAGGCATAGAACCCACATTAAATACCCCACTGATTTTCAAGTAATCTGCCAACTTCAAGGGAGTGTCTGGTTGTATAAAAGAAATATTGTTTACAGCATATCTCTGTTTCCCATTGATAACTGGGGCTGAATTGGCTAGTATAATAGTTCGTGAGGTATTTATCATTCCATAGTGGTAAGATCCTTGAGGATTCGGACGAGGACCACTCGCGGTCAGATTCCATCTGCATTAATAAACATGCATATAAGCAAATGACTCTAACTAAACAAGCATCCAACTATTTGGTTAAAACTATTTGAATTAACTCCTGGGATTTGAACTATATTTGGTTAAAACTATTTGAATTAACTCCTGGGATTTGAACTATGTAAAAATAAAATTAAACAGGTACACAGAGATCAGTTTAAAATGTACATGACTGGAAAATTTTCAAATGAAAACACAGACAGACCTGATGGATCGAGCTTGGTTCAACGACCAATCGATGCCAGTTGGAGCAGGAGGAAGCGGACCAGAAGCAGACGTCTGTGAATTGCTATAGCGGAGAAAAGCGATGCCGGTTAGTATAGGAGTAGTGAACTGTGTAGATGCAACAATGTAATACGCCTGAGGAGGCTGATCCGCAGTGACCAGTACAGAGTAGGATTGACCCAAATGAATGTCTAGAGAATCGTATATGTTTTTAACAGTGTGAGAGCCTTCTACTTCCACCAGCTTCATTTTATGCCCCTGAATCCTGAAGTTCAGAGAACTTGCCAAACCCACATTGGATATGCGGAAACGATAAGTTTTTCCTGTGAAACAGTATATTTCAGCCATTAGTATTTCTTGCAAAGCCACATCGAGTGCAGAGTACATGTTTCCCCTGCAGATTTGAGGAAATGTAGCTCCTTGAGAGAATCCAACAGTTATGTACCTTGATCTACAGTAAATGATGTCGAATTTGGAGCTTGACCATTTATGAGAACTCCATCAGGCATGCCAAGAGTTGAGCCACTATCAAGTGTTTGTCGTAAGATTTGCAATTTATAGAAAAACCAACAGTCACAAGACAACATTTGTGAACACAGACCATAATCCTGCTACAGAGCAGATGAAATTCAACCCAAAGAAACACCCGTGTGTTCAAGGAGTTGCCGAATGATTGGTCTTGTACCAGTCTCCTATAAGAACGGTATAGTCGCCTGCAGGAGGTGGGAATGGAACTGGAATCAAGGGCCGGCTTACGATTTTTATACCGCCAAACCCTCCAGTTGCTTTATGGAAGTACATGGAAGGAAAGTAGTAATAACTGCCAATCTGATCCTTCATCTGAAACTTATATGTGTAATTTCTTCTAGGCGGGATTGGGCAGTTGGTACCCGGCATACCATTTTTCCATGAATTTATTCTTTGCTGAACTCCATTCCTACACCAGTGGAGAAATGCATATCTAGGCCAAAAGAAGTCTGTGGTGTGCGGCGCAGCCCTCTACCTCGGGGCATGATTTTTCAAAGGAAACTTTCAGAAAAGGGAAAAAGAAAAATGAATAGGAAATGCAGAAGAGAAAACTGAGAGAACCGTAACCACCTGGAAACAGAACGAAGGTGACTAATGAGCTTATTGAAAACTGGTGATTCCTCCATCTTCTCCGCCAATGCTCGCAAGCAACAACTTACCAATCAAACAAAAATCATATAAGGCTTACCTGCAAATGCATAAATAAATCACAAAAATCATATAGGGCTTACATGCAAATGCATAAATAAATCTTAGTCATGCCTGTTCAAGTGAATGAATAAAATATCAGTCATGGCTGTAAAAGATTACACTCGTTAAATCTAATGAAAGCCACAAATGCAGTGGACCTTATATTTGTTTATGTAGAGGAAACATAACCATTGAGACCAGTAGTCCGCTCCATTTTATGTGTGGAGGTGAAGAGTGGCTTAGCGATATGCAGAGACCATTCGTTTTTCAATGATGCAAGGTTGCTTCTTCGGCAAGAGGGTTTGGCTGGGGCGATTCGAACTACGCTAGGTAGGTAGACGGATTGGCTAGGTAGGTAGACGGACTGGTTAAGTAGACGGACAAACTGTTTTTTGGACGGCTGAGAATTGTTGAATCGTCTAATAAGAGATCTAATGGTTAAGATTAAGACAGAAAGACATTTAGGGGAGTTCATTTCAGAGGGAAACGCCTTACGGCGTAATTACTTCAAAATCCTTGAACATGAATCATTATTTTTTCTTGATTTACTCCTTTCTTTAGTTTAGCTTTAATAGGTTATGATTTTGGGCCAATGAAAACTTCCTCGAAAGCCACTACTTCATGCTTTTAATTTCAATCAAAAGAAGAGGTTACCTTTTTATAGAGAAAACAATATTTCTCAAGTAAAATTTTAATAAAATTCTTGAACGGTAAGCTCTATATACCTACTTTCATCCATTTCCATTTCTTTACATTATTGTTTCAATAGAGTTTTTAGTTTTGCTGATATAATTATTTTTTTTGTGTAGGTCTCATGAACGTTTTACACCCATATCAGCTCAGAGTGTTAGGATATTCCGACACATGGGAAATAGTTAAGTATAACTTGGTCTAGTATAGAGTTAGGTAAAGTGTGTTTCTTTACTATGTACATTTGTAACTTACAATCTGACGGTCACGATATGTAGTGATCCGACGGTTCATTCTCTCCTCGGTATTACCGACACTTGATCCCTGACTTAACACCCGATTGGTCCATGATTTCTATTTAAAGCGCATGGAGGTTCATTTGTAGGTTAACCATTCACGAAATAAGCTTATGTAAATTTTCATTCTGTTATTCATAAATTGCCTGAAGTGGCTGTGTTGGCTCAGGCCGTGGACTGTTTCCCTCTTTGAGGGTTTTAACCACATCAAAATACTAGTGTATTGATCTGTGATCTGTTTGTGAGTGGTGTCCTTTTGGTGTTATGTCTGAGGAACTTACCCTGTAAATTCCTACATGGTATCAGAGCTATTTGAGGGCCGCGTCCGTTGGTGATCCAAATCTTAAGCCGGTAGAACTGCATGCGGCTGTCGTTTCCTAGATCTACTGTTTCTGACTGCTTTCGGGCCGAGAGGACTGCTCTGTTGTGTTCGGAGCATTTGTTCCAGTGAGGAACCCTTTCGTTTCACGCGAAAAGGTTTCCGGTAGCCCTATTTGCGTCATTTTTAAGATCTGGAGGTATACAGT
>APFE031221235.1:0-10603 GCA_000404065.3 Pinus taeda | reverse complement strand
TCTTGTGGAGTCTAAGAAAATGAATCTTTCTTCGGTAATGTTGTTAGAGGTGTTGACATTCTCCTATAATTCTCAACAAACTTGTAATAATACCATGTCAACCCGAGAAATCCTCGGATATGCTTTATGGATGTGGGTATTTTCCATTTCTTAATGGATTTAATTTAGCTAGGGTCTACCTTAACACGCTCATCAGATACAATTCACCCAAGAATTCCACATCCTGTACTCCAAAGAAACATTTAGAGGCTTTTGCATATAATTGTTTCTCCTCCAATAGTTTTAGCACCCTCTCAACATGTTGAACATGATCCTTCCAAGACTTGTTGTAGATTAGTATATCATAAAAAAATACTAACAAAAATTTTCTAAGGAAGTGTTTGAAAATGGAATTCATCAAATCTTGAACTGTAGAAGGTGCATTGGTAAGACGAGTTCTAAATGCACTGACCCAGGCAGTACTACATGCATTGACCTAGGCTCACACTTGGCAATCTCAAGCTTTCCCAACCATTCCTAACGCATACTATCCTTGGGTCCTTTTTTAGGTCGATTGGCTATTGCTCTAGTTGTTTATGGTTATTTCCTACTCTCAATTCATGGATCAAAGCTTCATTATCAAAGTATTTAGTGTTTTACATGGCCTTATTGGTTCATGCAGGTGAACCGCACAAACATTGTATGTCTAGTTCAAATTTGTATAGTTCAAAGATTGTGGATAGTGAATAATTTGTTTTTCTCTGTTAATTCATTTTGTATCAAGCATACCCAATATTTGTTTTAAGCTCGTCCATTGACTGGGATTCTAGATCTATATGATGTATGCATGCTTAAGTTCTCAAAAGATAGTTACTGTAACTTGGGTGGGATTTTTCTGTGTCATGACTTATTGCTCTGTTAAACACATCAATGTTATCAATTTTATATACTGATTCGAATTTAATATATATCATATACACCTAGTATTACTCCTATTCTGTTAATATAATAGTTTTTTTTTTTTTTTTTTTTTTATTGTTGTTTTCCAATTTACCTAGTAGTCTTATCAACTTTCCTATTTCTTATATAGTTCATTGCAAATTTATAATATGTCTCAGTATTTTTTGGGAATGTCTAGCCGATCACACCTTATGGACTATGGCTGGATAGTGTTATACATTCTTAGGGAATGGATTTACATTACCTTTATGTCTAAGTAGTGATAATAATAGAATGGTGTCTCATTCATTAGAAAATCGAGGTTCTGTGTTTGCCTCTTCATGAAATATTTCTCTTTTCTATCTACACACAATTAATTACCTAATTATATTTTAGATTTATAGCTAATACTATGTGCTTACACTTAAACTATAATTTTGATCTCTGTATTATTCTTAAAAGTTTCTTTACTTCCTTCTTGAAGAGTACTAGGGCCTTGTATAAATTGGTTCCATTATGATTGGAACTAGTTATATTACTCATATAATTTCGGATGAATGCATTTACATCTGTTTTCATGTAATTGATGTAGGAATAGTTTTCTAGGTGGTACTATGGTTCTTAGGATTTTATTTGTTAATGTTATGCACTGCTCATTTTTAGTGTTTCATAACTTAGTTGAAAAAATCTCTTTAATATAAATAAGAATGTATAATATTTATAAATCATGGCGGTACCAACTTTCTACTTATGATACTGATATAATAAGCTATGCTACAAAAAATAGGTAGTAAGTCAAAATTACCTCATTCTTAATAACATAACCATATTAATTCTTAAAAGTACACTACTAATAACTCTTTCAGACATATATTAACTTATTAATTCCTATGTTGTAAGAATTCAACGTTTCAGATATCCTTACTACTATCACATTAGTAATAACAAAACAGATTCCTATATTTAAATACATATCATTCCTTGTCCTACTATACTCATACAAAGCCACAAATCAACAACCAACACTAACCTTGAATGTGTAAACATATAGAAATCATAACCTAACAAGAAAAATGGCAGTCAGAAGACACTTGAAAGTCGGGCACTGTTCTCCTCTTAACCATAGAAGTGCTCTTCTTTAGTTCAACCCCATGCAAATATTTAATTTTCTGCCAAGATATTAACAACCTCATTGATCCTTGGAATAATAATTTTATGCCTTCTTTCCATGTGGTATTTTTCCCTGAAGTGGTGTCCCTCATTATGTGTTTTTTTCTCCTTTTAGCAAAAAGCTTGTTTTTTTATCCTTAATGATGATTTATGATATTTTCAACTTAGCTTTTATCTCCAACGAATTTCTTAATGGATATTTATCTCCCATCCATTAAGTTTACCCATAATTATTTCTAGAATCATGTAAAGCCATCTTATATAGAATCTCTTCTGCAGGTGCTCAACTTTCAAATGTTTCTAGTTTTAAATTTTATTTATTAATGCAAATTTATATACATCATTGTATCCACAAAGTTTGATTTCTAGTAGTCAACCAAAAACAGTAATCATAACTAATAAAAGTATTAATTGTTTCGATATGAGGAGAGGTGTTACATTCTCCCTCCCTTTTATTTACACTATCCTCGATGTTTTAATTTCTAGTTTCAGTTTTTCTTAAATAATGTTGGGTACTTCATTTTCATTTCTTCTTCCAGCTCACATGTGGCTTCCATAGGTGTATAGTGTCTCTACTATATCTTAGCCTAAGCGACGAGTCGATTCCAGAGCCAAATATCTTTTCTATCTAGAATACTAAGTAATTCTGGCATGAAATCACCTGTAGCATTTTCCAATGAATAATCTGAGTACCATGATGTATATATATTTTTAATAAAGAGACATGAAAGAAATTATGATCTTCAATGTGACTAGGCAAAGCTAATTGATAAGATACAAGTCTGACTCAATCCAAAACTTCAAATGATCCACAAAACTATGGCGATAGTTGGTAATAGGTCCCTATTCATAGAAATCTTTTTTGAGGTTTCACCCTCTCATAAACATGGTCCCAAATGTTAAACTCTTTATGTGTTATTTTCTTATCTGCATAACTCTTTTGTCAATATTGTTCTTCTTTAAAATTATGCTAGATTTTTCATATCATCTGTTCCATTTCTTGTAATAATTCTAGTCCCAAAATAAATTTGTCCTCTAGCTGGCTCCAACTGAGAGGTGTATGTGATTTTTGGCGATACAATGCCTTGAAGGGGATAATTTTAATAGAGATTTGGTAGTTGTTATTATATGCAAATTCAACTAAATCTAAGAAGTCCTCCCATTGGATAGGCTTATCCATCACATAAATTCTAATAATATCCTCTGGAATCTAATTGACCCTTTCAGTATATCCATCCATTTGAGGATGGTAGGATGTGTTTAAGTTTAAATTAGTACCCATACTTCCAAATAATGCCCTCCAAAAATCTGAGGTTAATTTGGGGTCCAAATATAATACTATCATTTTAGGGACATCGTGTAACCGAAAGATTTCATTTGTGAATACAAATTAACAATTTGAGTGGTGCCATAGGTAGATTGTATAGGTACTAAGATTGTATTGTTAAATTTGTCAGATGTTTCCAATTTCATTATTTATTTATCAATAAACATTTATATACATCATTATATCAACAATGTTTGATTTTTAGTAGTTAACCAAAAGTACCAATCATAACTAATAAAAGTAATAATTGTTCCGAGAGGAGGAGAGGTGTTAGAAACAACCCCATAATGGTTCGACTTCAATTCACCATATATAATTCATCTAGCCACCTATATGTCAACCACAAATTGAGCATAGGTGGCAAGGTGGTAGTATAAGTAGAAAGGGGAATGGTTATTGAAAACATCCAAGAGAAACCAATGAACTTACTGAGTCATGGAATTTATCGCATTCAACTGACTGTTTATGTATATGCGTGTCAAATTGAAATCTACATTATCATGTTTTAATAAGAAATTTTCTATGTTTATAGATTAATTCCAATTGTCCTATACATAGTTAAGGAAACAAACATGCAAGGGGGTGTTAAATTCTATGTCTTGAGGAGGGCATACGAGAACACATTGGATTTTGTAGAAATATTACCACAATGTACATAAATTATATATGGATATTTATTAAGAGGAACAATAAAAATAACCAATAACAAATACATGAAACATATTAAACAATGTTTTTTTGGGAAAAGGCTACCCTAAGGGAATTTTGTTATGCTTTGGATAAAACTCTAGCAAAGTGAGGCTTCACTGCTCACTTCTCTTGGCCACATTACAATAACCAGTAAAAAATACATGAAACATAGTAAACAATTTTTTTTTTTGGGAAAAACCTGGCCCAAGGGAATTTAGATAGACCTTGGCTAAAACCTTGGCCAAGTGAGGCTTCACCGCTCACTTCTCTTGGTCACACTATAATGAATTATTTCCAACATTTTAAAGGATTGATTACATCAAATCACATAGACATAAATCCATTGGTACCCTATACCACATCCCCAAAACCACCATTGTTTGACTTGGTCAACTTTGACTCTATCCCCAATTCAAATTTACATGGTTGATAAAGTTTAGTCTATTGATAAACAACCTTACTTCAACGACCTTACTTCAACGTGTTCTTAGATAGCTTCTTAATTAGTTGATTCTTAATATATATACAATATGAATGTCTATAATACTAATATGTAGCTTTGTTGTGTGATAAATAAAAATATCCTACGGTTGTTCAAGATTGACGACCAAAGATGCCATGAAAATTTTGTCCTTCTTTGTGCTTGAAACCTTTGCTAACAACATGGTATTTTTTAGACTTTGTCTCGAATGTCTTCAACTTTTCAAAAATAAAGTACAATTTCCATGTAAGTATACTTGCATATATCACATCACGATCCAAGGGGGAAGCCCAATAGCCGTATAGTGGAGCATCATCTATTTCTTGCAGTTTAACATTCACTTATTTCGCTCATTTTTGTCTTCAATCTTATGTGATATCTTGTATTTCAAGATTACATTCACAGTCAACTCACATCAACAATCTCATGCAACAATATCGCAATCTAGATCACCATTTTTTTGAAGATATAACATCGTTTCTGAGCATATTTGAGAAAAAGCGTGTAGATTATATTTGCAAACATTTTTGTTTGTGTGCAGGATTATCCCGAATTTAGCAACATCCTCTAGCAATTAGTGTAGTATGACTGGCAGGTCAATCTCAATCTATTCTCTTTCCAGTTCGAATCACTTCCATATGGGTATTCTCACCTCGACCAAATAAAGGAGGCAATATCAAAAATGTTGTTACACTAACATCAAATAAGAGAATACATTGAGGCACTCACATTTCAAAAACACACAAGAAAGAATTAAAAGAAAATAATCGGTAGAAGTTTAATTAATAGTTTGATTGTTTATTATTGATCAATATTTATATAATAGGAAGATAGTTGGAGAACTTGTACTAATCCTATTTAATTATTCATTAAGTTACAATTATCATTTATTACACATATATTTATTATGCAAATTATTATTATTATTATAAATTCATTTACTATGACCCATTTACATTATTATTATTATACTTTGTAATGGAATTAAATGTGTCCTGCAGCGAAATTTATAATTCAATCTGAGTCCTATAATTCAAGAAAAAGTTATAAGGAAATTCTTGTTCTATATGGAGGTTTATGTATAAAACTCGTATTTACCACCATTGGTTTCATGGATGAAATATGTCACTTTTATTTTGCAATGATGTCATTTTTTTCAAATTGGGGTGTTGGTTAGTTTTAGGTTTAAAAAACAATTAAATAGTTATTTTTTTCAATTGTATGCTTTTTTTTTTTTACATTTTTCTAGTAGTCTCTCATCCTCCTTAAATTTAAACATAATCGATAATTCATTGTTGGCATGATCCATAGAAGCAACAAAATTATCGAAAGAAGTGAGCAATGATGATCAATGAGATATGAAATAACTAGCTCTAGTGTTCCTAACATCATAAAAAATGTCTTTTTAGTTTATTTAAACATTGATTATCTTTTGTGTATGGGTATTGTGGGGTGTTTGGGTTTAGGTTTAGGTTTGTTTCATGTTTTTCACAGTAAAATAAAAAAAAAAAAGTTTATATATATATATTAATTATTAATTTATTTGAATTATATAAGTTAACAAATAAAAAATGAGATTTTAAATCCCTAAATTTTACCAATAAATTTGAACTTGGCTATTAAAAATGTTGATTATTAATAATGTCAATGTCTCTCCTACTTTGTCTTGTTTATATTGGGTTAAGTTTCCCATAAGATTCTTATAATTATTACAATTTGCTAAAATGGAATTGAAAAAAAGCACCATGGATTGAGGAGAACAAATGACAAAATGGAGTTTCATATCTGTAAATTTAATTATAAAATGTACACGTGACATCCCCTACTAAACCTCATCTAAAAACAAATATGATTACATTTTTTTGCAAAATTACTAACATGTAACTTCCCAAATTAGTATTCCATAATCTTTATTGAATATGAGATCAAACCTTTATCATCACATAGATTAACCTTAGAAAATGAATGGTAAGTTACATTAACATTAAAAGCCACTCTTGTAGCATACCATCATGAACTTTCTAAAGTAACATTGCATCATTTCCATGATTCTTTTAACTAGTTAATTAATGAAATACTTGATAATATAATAATTACGTCATGCAAGGAATTAGCATCATAAAAATGACATGATAAGAAAAAAAATCATTGGATATTGATATGCCCTTAAAACCCTGTAGGGTGAAAACCAACAAACATGTAATTTTATTATTAAATGCTCATGACGGCGTTCACCCGTCACTCAATGGTTATAAGGGAGACCATCCCTTGACCACTGTTATAAAATATTACAAATAAATAACATCTTAAATGCAACATAGCTAGCTATAGACTATTACAATCATCATGATATCATTTAACAACAAATCTTCAGTATCTTTGTCTTTGTGGCTTACTTGTACCCATTAATGGATCATCCTATAGCGGACATTCCTCAATATGTGGATATTTTACCAATCACAATGTTAAACATAATTTATCCTTTGCATATGTCATCATCCTTCCCATTTCTATCGTTATCAAAATTTTATATCACGATTAGTTAATTTATTAAATGACCAATACTTAATCTTTATCATTGATGCTTCAACATCTATTTGTGTGCATAAATAAAAAATAAACAAAATATCATGACATGCCTTATTTAACAACACTCCACACACATTATTAGAAGCATAAACTATCAAGAAAGTCATATAAACTGTTATTTCCCTTCAACATAAATCCACATTCTTTTCCAAAGAAAATTGCCACAATTGTCCTTATTCATTTAAAGGAAAACTAGCACATGAGTTATGGTTTTTCATGTGAATGCATAAACATTTCATGATAGTTGGTATTCCTTCATGTGTATACATAATATTTCTGAAAAATAAGCTAACATAATATTTCATACAAATTCATAATCTTTCCAAAATAAGGATAACATAATCTTGTATGTAAGTGCATAATTTTTCCAAAGGAAAGTTAACACATTCTTCTATGTAAATGCATAGTCTTCCCAAAGGAAAGATTTCATATATATATTATCTTTATGCATGCAAATTCATATCAATATTTCAAGAGAACTAGCCAAGCAACCATAATCTTTGGGCGTGTAAATAAAAAATCCTTTTAAAAAGAAAAAACTAGTGCAATAGTTAATGCATGCAATTATATAAAATCAATTCTACAGAAATTAACCCCTTATATATTTCTTTTCATATGCACTTTATGTAATCCCTTCGAACATAATTAATACAATAGGTTTTGCTCTTATACGTGTCGTTGTGTGATTTTCCTCATAAGAACTAACATAGCGTAATGTTTTTCTAAAACAATTGTACATGATAGTCACTCTTTCTATGCATGCAAGGTACATTTGTTCCCAATAATTCTATCTCAGTAGTTTTCCTTTCCATGCATGGAAAGTGCATTTCGTTTCAAGAAATATATTTCAATCAAGTATTATTTTTGTTCATGCAACACACATGTTTCCTTTTTCAAGAACTAATACAATAATTATTATTCATGTGCACATGTTCTTTTCCAAAGAATATTTATAATAGCTATTAACTTTACTTATTCTTTTCCAAGAAAGAACTATGTCTTATATTTTTAAAAAGGAAGCACTTAAAGTAATTATTTTTACACATAACTACACTTCTAACAAAAGTCTCAGTTCCCAAGAAATATAAATGACTGGGATGAGAATTCAAAGGAAACCCTTCAAGAAGGTAAAATTATTTCACCTACCTTCTTGTGCCCCATAATTAGCGATTTTTTTCCCGAAAATCATTAACTAGTATTTAGTTATCAAATTATCATGATTTCTTTTTGAGAATCATTAACTAGTATCAGTGCATAGAAAAAAAACACTTGTTAACTAGTCTCTAAAGATAATAAATGGATGAAATATTTGCAAATGGCATTAAGTAGTTTTTACTTACCAAGAATTTGAGAATTATTTTCTAAAAGAATTAGCCAATCTTTTCATATCGGACATTTATGCATCTCGAAACTAGTGCTACCCTAAGGGGCACAATCATTTTTCCTAAAGGATTTGGTTTACTATAATTTGGTCTTGAAAATTATATGTGGTGCATTGGGCCAATTTCGACACCTCATCTAAGAGAATGGGAGAAATATGACTCTATGAGGAGGATGAGATACCATATTCAATTCAAAATGACCACATATCTATCATGGAATGGGGTTTTATCAATTATCTCATCATACTCCTATGGAATCCCTAGAAGACATATATTGAAAGCTAAGTTATATCATCCCCTCTTCGTTCCTGAAATCTTTTTTTCCTCTTATAGAAATGTTGAGTTAATGAGCATTACAATTTCATTTTAATGCAAATTATTGAACAACTAAAAATAAATATATATATTTTTATTAATTCCCATGTAATTATGTGTTCCTGGGGATATTACTTATCCCCCCTTAAGGACAAACATCGTCCTTGGTGTTCATATTTTGTTCGAACTTACCTTTTACTCATGATAAATAATTTAGACAATCAAAAGAGAATCCTTCTACTTCAAAAGAAGGATTTTGTTTATGAGAAATACCAATAAGAAAAACAATAACATTTTATCAATAGTCATAATATGCAAAAATATGCGAGTTCTATTTTCCATCACTTAGCCATTATTCAAATTCATAGAAACAAAATGGAATCTCCATATCAACTTACTGTTGTTTACTAATTACTCTTCGAAGTCATGGAAACTTTTACTCAAGCACTATAAGAATGGTGTGGCAACCCATCAACACTCCATGTCAAGTCTCTTATAATGTATGTCTAACAAATCCAAAATAATCATGTTAATCACAAAATTTTCAATCAAATGAAATACCTTTAGCTATCAATTATTTATGAGATGTGGCATGACATTTTAATCACAATACCTCCAAAATTACTTAGAGAGCACCTATACCACTAATAATCAAAAGGGTCACTAATTGTACCAAGTGCATTTTATCTTAGTCCTCATTAAATATATCCACTCAATACTTTATACAAATACTTAGAGAGCACTTATCTGTTTAAGGTGATCAATATGTGCATCAAGTGCATCCCATCTTAGCTCATGCTAATGATATTAAAAATTGGTAATACAATAAAGGAAATTACACTTCCAATAATTCCTTTTCGAGCATTAGGATACTTTATTATCAAGATGTACATAAATTTTTTACACAATTATATATAAAATTCATTTTTAACACAACACATAACTAATTAGTTAATTTTTTCTACTATCATAACCCCAGTGGAAAAATAATCCTCCTTTTAACAAACATTAACTGGTTTCCGCAGCCAAATTGAGCCATTTTCACATCCAAATAGTTCTCAGATAGAGATTATACCAAGTTTAGTCTGGAATTTCCCTAGCCAACTAGCTCAATAATTCCAATGACAACACAGAGTCCAATACATGATTCCTCTTTGGACCATCATTCTTATTCGTTTGACAATGTCTTGTCTATGACGAATTTTGGACCTCCTTCAACAAGCTCCAGAATAAACAATGTTTCCTTAGGATTTTTCCCCTCTTGACCCTCTTGGCCAAATATTTCTCCATACTAAGATCATATATTTCTATGGAAGGGGAATTTGGGCAAGAAAACTCCATCAACCCATCTGGGAAGGAAACTACCATTGACCCAAGGTGTGTTGGCCTTTCATTATTTTCCTCAACTATCTACGAAGTGAAGTTCTCTTTAGCAACTTTTCCTACTATATTTTTCACAACTGATCATATGTACATTGACATTAAATCAAACGGAACATTTTTGTACATCATGTGTTCATATTGACCCTCAGCATAGGTCTACAATATGTAAATTGAAAGGAAACATAACTAACATATAGGTGGTATACATTCCAATTTTCCACATAACACAATCACACATATTATATCATTATACTTTCTCATTTATGGTTGCAATTCACATTGCAACATTTTACCTTCACATGCTCTTATGTTGCCATTAAGCTACCCCTTCTTAATCCAATAACCAAC
>APFE031221230.1:0-18994 GCA_000404065.3 Pinus taeda | reverse complement strand
ATAAATTTATCATTTTTATTTGTGAGACATGCGTTTCATGCTTACGGAAAATTTATTTTTATAGGTCAAAGAACCCATTGAGTGCTTCTAGGTATTGTCATTAAGTCTACAAGTCAATTGAGTCATTTTCATGTATGGAAGACCATTTTGGGCATGTAACATATTGTAAAGAAAAATTATTTGAGTCAAATAAAGTAAAAAAAAAAAAACCTCCAAGAGCTTTTCCATGTGCAAGAAACAAGTTGGCCTTATCAAATGACAAGTCGACCTAGGGACAGTGACAAATTGACCTACTAGATGTGACAAGAATCCTATATATAGGAGAATTCAACCTAATTTAAGGGCACATAAATCAAGAATCGAAGAGACAGAAAGAAGTGTAAAAAAGGAAGGATAAGAAGCCTCTTAGATAACAAAGAAAAGAAGAACATTGAAATTTTGGGATTATTTTTGGGCCTCTTGCACCTCACACATACGAAGAGATTATGGCTTCTATCTGTTGCAGGTGATTCGAGTTGTAGCACCATCAAGAAGTGATTTATTAGTTTTAATCAGAATAGTTTTGAGGTTCGAGTTCACATGGAAGAAGGAGGATGATAAGTGAAGGAAAAGGAGACATATTTATCCATTTATTCTCACACATGTTATCCTAGAGTTTCTGCAGAAGGGACCGAAAGTTGCATGTTATAAGGGGTCGAGATATTATAGTCAAGGTGCAGGTCCAAGCTTATGATGTGAAGGAATATTTGAAGGAAAGAGACTCGAGTTGGCTTAGTAAAAAGTAAGGTCTTCAAGAAGAATTGTGACTTGGTCTTGGAGGGGTCTTTTGACAAGGGTCATAGGTCTTAGAATTCGTCAATTGAAGTTCTATAACAAGAGAAGATTTCTTATAGGTTTTGCTCTCAACATGAGAGGTTTTGGCCCCTAGTTGATCACCTATATTTTGTGTCCTCTTCTCTCATTTTTATTTATTATTTTGGCAGTTGTTTGATGATAAGAACACATATTTTATTCAAGTAAAGGAAGAAGCTAATGAAGTCAAGTAAAAACAGATCACAAGCAGTTATTAATGTAATATAAATCATCTAATCTTGTTGCCCTTAGATTTGTCAATGGGGAGTGTGTTTGTCCACAAACAAGAGTCCTAGGAGCAAGTAAGAGGAAGAGGGGTTGTCCAAAGTGACATATTCTATTGTAGTCGATTTCCTTATGTATGAAATGGTATGTGCAATACCAAATATTTATCATGTAGTGCAAGTTGTAAGAAGGTACTGGGCTAATATATGGAAACACCAATGGACAACTATCAAGAGTATCACTAAGTACTCATGAGGCACAACTAATTATGTTATTTTATGTTAGGGAGATGGAAGCAAGAAGCTTCAAATGCATGGATTTGTTGATATTATTAGGTTATTGATATGGCGAATGCAAAATCCTACATATATATTTACATTGTTTAAAGGATTTGTGAGTTGAAAGAGTAAGATGAAACAAGTGGTGCCCATTCTAGTATTGATTCGATGTACGTTGTAGCCTCATAAGCTTAAAAAAAAGGTTGTTTCATTGAAGCAAATGTGTATATATATTAAACTTGAACATGTTTCCATGCCTACTTGCTATGAAAATCTAAGAGCATCTATTTTGGTGAAGAATTCCAAGTTTCAAACATGGAAAAAGCATATGAAGGTAAAATTCCATTAAATAAGAAATATGGTAGAGTCCAGTGAAGAAATTATACTCAATGATAAGACATAAGATAATAGAATATTTAACTATTGTATTGGATAGAAGGAAAACTACTCGAAGTAAAGGAGAAGTAAAGGAAAAGTGTGGATTCAACCTTGGGTCAATGTAATAAGATTGTAACAATATTACTAGTCATATCATATATGTAATGATCAATTTCCATTCACATATGGAATACATAGAGAGCCATATCAATTACATTATATTGTTTTAGAAATAGACTTATTTCCCAATTATATTTCTAACTTTAGGGATAACATTGTTCTATGATTGTACAACTTTTTTATGAACAAGGGCTACATAGTAGCTAGTACCTGCGGCTTAGCTTAAAATATAACTTAACTAAAAATAAAAAAATGAAAAAAATAAAAATTAATCACAAAAAAATAAAACACAACTATTAAAATGTTTGTTTAATAATGGGAATTTCCATTTTTACCAAAAATTAAGGAAAGAAAAAAATAATTTATATTAACAATATATACATTTTAATATAGATGTTTATTTTTTTTTTTAATATATTTTATTGTATTTTTATTTTTTTTATACTGTCCACTGTGGCATTACTTATGGTTTTACGTTGATCATGTATTACTTTAGTCAAACTTATTGAATAATTTTCAATTATACAAAGTAAAACTTTAAAATTTTATTTATTTATTTATTGCTGGCCAATTGTTTTATTAACGTTTATTGGTAATGATATTGGTTGTAATTTTGAACATTTCATAGGGCCATGCTTCTTAACCCGTGGTATAATGGTAAATCTTGAATATTAATAATACGCACCAATCACCAATAAGACAATCTTGTGTAACCATATTTGAATATTAATGCTACACACCAAACGCCAATAAGACAATCTTGTATAATCATTGCATTGATCTAAGTTGTAATTACATCACTCTAATGATGGATAGTAATGCAATCACGATGCTCTCTAAATAAATGATCTGATGATTTGATAAACTTAACAACGAAGCTATATATTAATTCTAGTGAAAGAAACATTAAGTGTATTCTCAGTTTAAATGGTGTTGACTTCAAAGGTAAATTCCGTTATAAATTATGTATATGTGATATTTTGAAGGTAAGGAAAAGGTTAGATGAAAAGCCAAAAATCTTAACGGTATAGATTTTAAAATATTATCCAACTCATGGTCTAGGAAATAAAGGTTTTTTTCTTAATAAGTGGAGATCCTATTAATTTAAAGTTATTTTTAAACTTTTTAGTTTTAAAATAAGTTTTAAAAAAATTATATTGAATTATTTTTTATTAATTTATTTAATAAATTTATATAATATAATATATATTAATATATAATTATTTTAATTGATCCCACCAAAATTAATCCATTATCATTACAATAATAATTTAATGACTATTTATGTTAAACTAATATAAGGTAATACATTTCAATTTACAATGATATAAGGATATTTTTGCTTAAAAAAATATAACATGAAAAAACATAATAATGTTGTAACCATTAAGTATATTAATAAATTTTGTATTTTACTCTAATTTTAAAAGTTTAATAATTTTTGGTCAACCACTTATAATAATTCAATAAATCAAAATAATAATAAAACAAATTATTTAATTTTTTTTTTTTTTTTTTAAATTCTTTCACTTCTCTAGAAAAAACATTTCAGTATAAGTCTACATACATCTTTGAATTTTAAAATATAACAAAATTTAGTATTTTGCCAGTTATTTATCTATCCAATCTTGATTATTGTTTACTTTATTAGTATAATTTAACTACTATGTAGCAGCTTGTTTATATATATATAATATAATATACTAGTAATTGTCTCAAAAGGTACAAAGAGAGGCCGATATGATTATTAAATTAAAATTGTTGAATTTTTCTAGAAGAGATGTTGGTTCAAGCCTAACAGATGAGCAATTTGAGCTGGCTAAAGGATTTCTAATTGTTTTTTATTATGGTAAAATTATATTGATAATTCATTGGTTTTACTTTCAAAAGCTTGAAGTAATTTGAAGAGCAGGTATAGAATTACTTTGTGGGATTTGATCCCAAAATCATTGATTTGTAAACACATACTTAATGAAATGTTAATTGGTTGAAACCCTGCACAAATGTTTGATATAAGAAAATAAGCCGAAAAGGTTGACAGGCTTAATCCATCTATTTATTTGTGTTGGATGTGTAGTCAAAACAATTTCAATCTCCTGCGACATACAAGCTACCAGAATTAGCAGACAATTTAGAAGGAAATGCAATAAATTTAGTTAAATTTAAGTTGAGATTAAAACCTGCTCACAAACAACATTGTAGAAATCTTCAAGAGATGTTCCACTCTGAATCATCTAGTTGAATATGCCATCACATGACTTTGACAACTAAACAATATTTTTTATTCTACATACCCTGTATAAGAGTATGAATTTGTGCATATTAGGCCAGACTATCTAGATTATGGAATCCCAATTTCCCAGTGGGAAGTTCTGTGTATGGCATTTGTACTTTTGATGACTCCAATGACAATGAACAAGTATAATCAATTGGAAAGCATCAGGGGAAATGATAGACCAAATCCACATTTTCCCAGATTACAAGTCAAAACAGCAACCCACATAAGGAAACAAATTTAACAACCTCACCCTCACCCTTGCCTTTCTTATCTTATCAGTGGGGGCAAGCAATCAATTCCTCAATTCACAATTTGAAGGGTACCTTACAGTGTGTATGCAAGATACAATGGATTTTGCCCCAAAAAATTCTACTAGATCTAAACAAGCAAAGCCATAAACCTGAAAATTTTTCAATAATAGGACCTGCTTGGGACAAGCATGATCCTTACTCCACTCCAAATAAGAGTTGCAATATACAGATTAGGATACTATGCAGGAAAGCATGCCTTATGAACAGAAAAGGCAAAAGATAACAATGTTTTAATTGCCATATGCAAGGCCTTCACAGATTGCCCCATGACAACATAAAAGGAACTAACAATATAAAACACGCATCCATAACAGCAAAGGTAAAAGAGCAGCAAACATGCATTCATCCAAAAAATTGCAGCAAGGAAATAGGCAAACAGTATATATCTTCTTCCTTTAATCATAGAATTTAATAATAGTGTGGTGACATTTAAATGGGGGTTATAGTGGTGGGTATTGTTAAATTCTGTCACTACACTATTATTAATGCATGTCACCACACTATTAGTATTGCTAATTGCAATGGGGGTTATAATTCCGAAATCACACTATTAGTATTGCGAATTGCAATGGGTTATATTTTTGAAATTATTGTATAATAGATTTAAAAAAAATTATTATAATAAAAATCAGAATATACTATTTTTTAGTTATTTAAAAAAATCACGAAAAAAAAAAAAAAAACTAAATAGAATGAAATTGATATTTGATTTAAAAACTCTAAAATGTCTGAACACTCACTATGGAGATGACTCGCTGTTAATTAAACTCACATCGTGATAGTGATTCATTCAAAATTCAAGAGAGTGTTGAGCTTGGCTTGCGCCAGCAACGCCATCCTCAGCTTATTGACGCCAAATTCACCTAATTTCTTGGTTTATTTGATACTCTGTCTATTCTCTGATGGCATATTTGAAATGAGGGCGATGCCCATCTTCTTGATGCTTGTCGAGATTCTCGGTTCGAATCCAATGGAAAACCAGGGAGCGGGAGTGAGTCGGGAAGTTGTTAGTGGTGTGAAGCTAGCGTGTAGTCTGGTGGGAATATTTGGCACAGCGGGGATTTATAACTTGGTATAGGTTTACACCCAGGAATTAGGTGACATTGTTCTAAGAACGAAGAGGCAATACAAGGAGGAAGTGACAATGTAAAGAAGTAGGCAAGAGCAGAGAGCCGACATGCCTACTGGACCTCTTATGGAGGGACCCATGGGCTCCGTCGCCAAAACAAAGGATGATAATCCTACGCCAGTGCATGTTATGCCCGTCAATAGACGGAGTATCAAATAAACCCACAAATTTACCATCAAGAAGACGAGGATGGTGTTGTCGGTGCAAGCCAAGCTCAACAATTCATTATAGTCATTCATTCGAAGATTGTATGAAGAGAGCCAGTTAAATTACAAGCCTATGCAGATTAGTAACTCGATAATACAGGTGGGTTTAGATTGAAAGGAGATCCATAAATTTCGTAAGGCCAGATGGATTCATTGAAATCAGGCAGAGGCACATTAAACCTGCACAAATTAAAGAAATATTAATTAAATAACTAAATAATAGGGTTAAGTTAATTCCTAAAAAGAGGCAGATGGGTTAAGTTAACAATAAAACTAACACAGAATAGATGAATTAAATGACTAAAAGGCCAGAGTAAATCCTTTATTAATCCAAAAATGAATTAATTCAAACCAACAGATACATGGAGTCGTGGCAAAACTATTAACATCAAGGAAAGAGAAGCTACATCCATCATCAACCATTGAACTTCTCCACCCAGCGATCTGATTGATCATTAACCACCGGAAGTCCAGGGTATAGTAACAATTTGATCGAAATAGTTTGACAGTGTCATTTGGCAGCCTTGAAAGACCTTGAGCAACAACCACCTATTGTATCGCTTGGCCAAATAAATACCGTTACACGGAATGGACGAAGAACTAGTTGTCAACACCATTACAATAGATTCATGGACATCTAAAGACATAGATGCATACGCACTAAGGCCTTTAAGAATGCATTGAACCCATACAATAAATTGTAGGGGTTGTATGAGTTGCGCACACACTATTGTAATGACTCTGTTAGAGTCTACTGTTTTCAGAATCCTTCCTCTCAAAACAATCCTTCCTCTCAAGGGTGCGCTTTCTTCTGCTTAAAATCATAGCTTTGTCATAACGGCAAGCTCATTAGCTTTTGCGTTTTCTTGTGTTTAAAATCTTTGCTTTTTCTGAGCTTTTTTCTTTCAATCCTTGCTTTTTATGAGCTTTTTCATGCTTTCTTGGTTTTCTGCATAGAATCCTTTCTCGTGAGCTTTTTCGAAATTTTGTGCTTTCTTGATTTTCCTTTGTTTCGTTTCCTGGTTCAGATCAATGGTTGAAAGTGTCTCCCTTGATTGAACAGAGTAGGGTAAAAGCGTTGATGAAGAAGTTGATGCATAGGAAGGCCTATCGGCGTAATTACAATATATTTCTATATATAAATTTATTACAACATATTTTTAATGTAATAATACTCATCTAAATTGAATTGGAGGAAAAACTATAATTTATGAAAAATGAAATAATAAAAAAAATAAAAAATTAAAATAAAAAAGAAATAAAACTAAAAACAAACAAATAGTAATTAATAGAAATGGAAATTTTTGAAGAGCCAAATAAAAACCTCAACCAATCACCTTACAAACAAATAAATTTAAATATAATAATAAATAACAAAAATTGATTTCTCAATATTAAATTATAAATAAATTGACAAATTTTTATAATAAAAACAAAAACAAATTAATGTATACCATACTTCAAACAAATATAACAAAGAAAATAACCAAATAAACAATATCCCATATGAAAAGAAACTTCTTTCTTAGCATTTCATTTATTCATTGCTTTTCTATTTTTTCGGATTTTTTTTGGTTGATTAAATTCATATTCTATATACGTCTCATTTATACAAGTTGTTCTCAAGTTGTAAACGAAACTTTATATATTTGATTCATCACGCACTTTGGACAAAAATAAAATACAAAATAATTGCTGAAAACTTGTACCCAATAGTGAAACTTACCCCTCGTTAACAACATTGGTTATTCATTCCAAAAAATGCTATATATTATTCTTTTTTTTATTGGTTTTTTCCGTAATATAGTAAGAAGATGACGTAAGATAGTAAGGTACTAGAAGATTTGGACTTTTTTATTTATTTGACATGTGTGCTATCAAGTTCTCATAAATTTGGGAACCTAACAAACGAATGTCCAGTCTTTTAAAGATTGTTGAAGTAGCAAAGTTGTTGCAACAATACAGGTTAGACTCCTTTAACTTGGAATTGTATTTAACAGTTGCCAACTAGTTGATATATTTTGGTTGGTAATAAAAAACACAATTAATATAATTGTAAATAAATATTGTGAAATTGAGTTAGCATAGATATGTCTTTTATAATATAGAACTTAATATATTTTTGGGTAAATATATTTAGTACAAAATAGAACTCAATATATTTTTGGGTACAATGAAAAAAAATTTAATATATTTTATTAAGTTTTGTTTTGTTTTTTATTTCAATAAATTATTTAATTTCATTATATTTTTTTATTATTATATTAATTATTCTTATAATTCTATTTATAAGTTGATATATTATATTTTATATTTATAAGGCATATTATTAAATTTAATTTCAAGTTTATATATATTATGATAGGTTTTAAAATTATATAAATATTGATGATGATTAATTAATGTTATCAATCTATATGATCTTTTTAAAAATGTAAAAAATTACTTAACGTTTTAAAAATATTAAATTATTATTATTTTAGTTGTATGTTTAAGTATTAAAAAGAAACAACTAGTAGTTGATGTAAAAAGTAAGAAGTGATGCGTGATATGACAAATTGAAAAATTAAATTGAACTGAGTATAAATGGATTAAGATAAATAGTTTTTCATGCTTCAAATTCTCAGATGTGTTTTCATTTCAAATTTATATATAATATATTAATATTAATAATATGTGTTGTGTGGTGTTAATGGGAATTGAATTTAAAATATAATATATAAATAATTTTAATTAATAGTTTTAAGTTTATATTCTCTGATTTTTTGTAAATTGTAATAAAATAATTTAACCATCCAATTTATTTATTATATTTTTTATTAATATTTATTTTTTATGTTTATCATGTGTATCACCCACAAATTTTTGAACCAATGACCTTAACATAAAGGAGTGGCACTACACTCAATCAACATATATGATGATGATTAACATCCACTAAGACCTATATGGTCTACTGCACCTTAAGAAGCTGAGAGATTAATCATATTTCTTTAACATTTTATTTCTAAGCTCAAAGAAAAGTGAGAGAAGTGTTCCCAGGTCAACAGAGTTTTGTTGAGTAAAAAGCTCAAGAAGGTTAGTGGTGTGACAAATATTTTGAAAATTAGATGGAATTGAGAATAATATGTAATATCTAAGAGAAAGTATTTTTCATTTTCGACCCTCTTAGGATCGCACTAGTGACAAAATCTTTTATCCTGTGGAATTTTTGGGATTGACCAACACCCAGTTCCATTATGAAACTCATAAGAAATAGTTCTTGTGTTGGCAATGTCCATATTTTCTTAACACTAATCAAGACATAAAGATAATTTTTATTTTTCGAGATTTGTGTTGATCACTTCCTTATAATCTCATAATTTGCTTTCTCCCTCTAGCTCTATTTGCACCACAATTTCTCATTAAATATGGCCCCACATTTTCACAATGAAGCTCATGAGAATTAGTTATTATCTTGGCAATGCCCATTTTCTTCTTAACACTAATCAAGATAGAAAGGTAATTTTGGTTTTTAATATTGGGGTTGATCGCCTCCTTATAATATCATAGTTTACATTCTCCCTCTAGCTCTTTATTAACCCATAATTTCTCATTAGATTTGAAAGTAATAATATTTTTAATATTATCTAGATTATGCAAGAGGATCTCCTTTTTCCCCAATGTCGTAGCCAAGCCTAGGCTTAAGTTGAAGGTAAGGGATTTGGCTAGAGTTAGAAGAAATTTTAGGAAACCTCTTGGCATCCATTTGTATAAATTCTTCTTATACATAAGATACGTAATCGTATCCATGCTTGAAATGAGAAATTGATTCTTCAATCAGGAGGATAAGATAGGGAGTATTTCTTTTAATATTTATGTTGTACGCTATAAAATTCTTTTGGATCTATTTAATCTTACTCCATGATTATGGTATCTACAACACCAAAGCTTGCATCCATATAAAATAAAATGAGGGACAAGAGTCTCAAAGATTAATATTTTTTAATCTCAAATTTAAAGGTCTGTTGGCTTATAGTTGTTTTCAAACTCATAGTAACATTTGCAACCTCCATTTATCATTTTATCAATGCTATAATTCTAATTGAGCTTATGATGGATGTTAATTCTTATATATGTGTATGAAGAAACTTCCTCCAAGGAGCAATTGTTTTTTTTCAAAGAATAACAAGACTAAAAACTCTAGTGAGATCTCATTCTATTTTTCTAATCTATTCTACCTTAACTTGCTTGAATGATTTTTTATTTCCTAGGTAAAATCATGCGTCTAGTGAAGCCACCTACGGACTAAGAATTAGAAAATGCTCACATCAAGATTTAAAATTTTTACCTAATTATTTGCAAGGATGTGAGTAACCTATTTTATTCTTGGATTTGGTGCAAGGTCCTTCTAAAACCAATCCTCAATATTGTTCTTGCTCTCCAAGAAGTACCTATTTAACATCTTCAAATTTCTCGGTTTAATAAAAAATTGAATTTAAAATCCAACTATGTATGAAAAATCAAAAAGCTCAAGATTGAACACCTTTATGAAGATCCTGTTGTCACCAGGTTTCACAAGTTAGTCCATAAAAAGAAATTGCAAGAAAAATGAGTTCCTAAGTCTATCTCTAAATGATCCTCCCCGGCAACGACGCAAAACTTTTGGGTCTAAAATGTAGATGCAAATTAGAGTTTCATTTACTATCAATCCGGGTAAGTAAACTTCAAGGATCATCCAATATATAGGGACTTAGAGACAAACTAAACTAAGCTAGGTGAATAAATGCCAAAGCTCCCTTACAAGAGGTCTTTCATTGGGATCTCCAACACCTATTTAGTCATTCAACAAAATGAAATCTAAAGACATTGTGACAATTGTAAGAAATATTAAAGCTCTCTTATACGAGACTATTCATTAATATTTCTAACCATCTTAATCAATAAACTAATAAATTAAAGCATTTAAACATAATTCAAATTGATTACATGAAATACTAAAGCTCTCTTACAAGAGACTATTCATTTATATTTCCAGCATCAAGATCTTTAAACTAATTAAATTAAAAACATAAATGAAAGCTTACTATACCAAAACAAGTATGTAAGTGAGGCAATGGGGGCCCTCCATAGCTCCACAAGCACACCTAGAAAGAAGTCAAATGTAGAAAATCCAATCCACTTTATTTATCATCAATTGCAAATTTCAATTACAAGCTCAAAGTTCTACATTCCAAGAGATTCTAAATCTCCATTACAATGATCCTAAAATCTAAAATTACAAATGAAAGACTAAGTTTCTAAATTCTGGAAAAATTAAGATTACAAATGAAGGAGATAATGCTCCTATTTATACAACAAGATGAGATAACAAACTCATAATGATGATCCACTATTCCCTCTTTTGATCCACATATTTCTCAACCAATGGTGACACATAACCTTATCCTCCATGATCTTCTCCATGGGGTCCATGATCTTATCCATGAGGTCCATGATCTCCTCAAATTCGAATTTGAACATAGAGTGCCACATAAGGGTGCCTTAGAAGCTTCCTTTTTACCTTCACATGTCAACAAATTCATTCTAATTGTTAGGTATAAGTATATGGATATTAAAATTTTAAAAATACTAAGAATTAATAATGTTTTGGAAAACACAATGGTAACCCATTTAATGATGAAAGTGAAGCTAATGTGATGACATGGTGGTGGAATAGAGGTGAGAAAATGTGTGAATGGAGAGAAAGTGGATGTTGAATGGAGTGAAAGTGGACGTATTGTAAGGATAATTCTTAGGCCCAACATACCCCCAAACTGAAGGTATTACATGTCCTCATGCAATCTATTACATTACATTTGATACTTGAGTTTTGGCTTAAACTTTGCATTATATCTCTTACTTAGCTTTTGCAAAGGGTTTTTGATGAATTGCAACTTGGTTGGTTCTTGTGTTTCAACCATATTTTGTTTGTTGCATTAAATTTTAATGTATGATATTTGCATATTGATAATGTGATTTGTATTGCGAACTATTTTTGTTGGAATGAATCATGGTTGGTTCTTGTGTAACAACCATGATTGTGTTAGCATCTAATTAACTTTTAAATACTTTTTACAAAGCCATTTTTATGTTAATGATGATGTAATAGTAAATATATTTTGAAAGTATGTGGGTTTTAGAATGTGATATATGAATTTGGAAAAATACGAAGGTGAAAAAGTATGAATTTAAATGTATCCCCCCTCCCCAAACTGGTGGTTTGGGCAATTTTGTAAAATGAGGAAAGGAAGTTTTTTTCCAAAAAATAACATTCTAGCTTTCAAGGAATTAAATGGTTAAAAGTTAGAAAATATCCACCTCAAATTACCCTTTCAAAAATGGATGAGATTTGTGCATGTGTGGTTGCAAATTCTGATCATAGTCTTCTTTACTTGGTTGTGAAAATGGTGGATGAAGTCGAAAAAGTGAATCTTTTATTGTTGTTGCATCTACTGCTAAATCTGGATCTGGATCTTCTGTTGAATGTTTGAAATCTGCTGTTGAATGCGGCTGGAAATGTATAACGCTTGGAAGGTATACAAAATTTAGAATTTACACTTTCCTCCCCAGCCTTATTTATTGACTTGTCCTCAAATCATTTACATCAAAAACAGAAAAGTAATGAAAGTAAATCTACTTCCTCTGCTACAAAATGATGGATCTTCAAGTCTTCAACACTCGTTGGCACAATTCTTGTCATGTGAATCAATGTTTCGATGTCGAACATAACAAGAAATTATTAAGTTAGTGGCCATTAATTGATGCCACTACTCAACACGAGAAATCCCATCTTTGGTGTGGATGAGAGTTAAGATGCCCCGAACACATCTTTCTAAGTATGAATGAATTTGTTGTTGTCGAATACTTAGAAGATCTGATGAACAAGGCACATTGATCTATTCCCTTTGTTTATCGGCATGATAGCTTCCCTTAATGCATGCAAGCTTCAAGGTGTTTTTAGAAAAATATTTAGACTCAAGGACTATGGACTCAATGGTGTATGGAAGCAAGGTTCTATTTGCAAGGGTAGGAAAAAGGAAACTGACAATGAATATGTAAAGTGGAACAAAAATCCTGTAAATGAGCTTTGTTGCTTTTATTGGTGGGTTAGGATTGAAGAAAATGTAGTGTAGTGTATGTGGGTAAAGAGAAATGGATAATGACTCTTGCTAGGAAAATCTGAATTATGGCATGCAAAATCTCAAAAATAGCATATTTTCTCATTTATTTTGGAATTTCTGCTAAATAGCTGATTTTGACCAGCATTGACCAACCACCTGTAGACTTCGAATTCAAGAGTGGATAGGTATTTCACCATCCTTGGACATTTAGGAACAACCCCCAGATCTTCGAATTTGCTAATCTGTCATGCAACATGTCAAACCATTAAGTTATTACAGGGAGTTGCAAGAACTTGTAATTTTCTAGAAATTTCGTTTATGATCATGGACCTTTTCTTTAGAATTTCTCATGAAATTAGTCTTTTGAAGACCAATCTCCGGTACAATTTAATCTCCTTAAGGATCAGTTGATCACCCAATACCTACAAAAAAAAAAACTTGGCATAAAGAACATAAATGTGTTCAAGAAGAAATGGACATTCCCTTCCTGATTCTTACACAAAAATTGTATGACAAAATGAAACAGATTAAGGAAAATCAAAAGAGTAATTTTTACCCAATCCATGATGTTAATAACAGTCCATTTTTAATAAATACCCATGAAAAATAAATTACTTCCTGTTTGTGTCAGATGGCTCATGGAATGTGCATGGCAAAAAGTTGGGCATTAGAGATTCGTTGTGTGCTGCATATTAGTATGTTACATAAAAGCATACAACAAGAATACAAACATAGATTTTAATGCCAACTATAATCCTCCAAATGTTCTATAAATGAATCCTCCTAATTTGCTTCCAAGTGTGGAACCATCTGTGTGTCCAACTGTTAATGTACTAAATCACTTTGACTTGTTGTTCAACTATAACGTAGAGCACTTGTCAACAATTCATTGTAGCTGATCAACATGCCATTCACCTTCTATACAAGGTTTGAAAAAAAAAATTGGTGCATGTCAATGTACTGAATCAATTTGACTTGTTGTTCAACTATAACGTAGAGCACTTGTCAATAATTCATTGTAGCCGATCGACATGCCATTCACCTTCTATAGAAGGTTTCAAAAAAAAAATTGGTGCATGTCAATGTACTTAATGTTAGACTACTTATTTGATACTGACTGAGCGATTGTCCAATCTTATTTCAATTCTTCCTCATCAAAGTACCACAAACAAATTCGATCACCATGAAACTGGAAAACTGAATTTGTTGTGTTTAAATGCAATATTTAGGGAAATAAATCCACCAGACAAATTCAAAAATCAAGATGAATACACAGCTTCAAATACCTTCTACTAAAATCAAACAAAGCTACCATAATTAAACAAGAAAGAAAGGCCAGCAACCAGAATCAACAACTAAGAAAATAAATCCTGATAAGTTGTCCATCAGATTTTACAAATTGAACTTGAGGTGAATTGAACACATAACCTCAAACCTGAGAGGTGAATCGAACACACATGCTTTTGATCTGAAGTCAAACACATTAGTATTGCACAACGGATCCATGGGTGAGAATTCCCTTTTTCTCTATAATTTATCATGGATCCTGGTAGGACCTCCAACATATGCTTCAATGTGGTGAGCGTGGATCAAACAAGCGACCTTCAAATCTTCAGTCTGTCGTTTAGAGCTAAAATTTAGTCCAACACGGTGCTAAATCCCAATGAACATTTAGGGGGCTTTCAGAACGTCAAGTTTTTGAATCACTATACCACAACTTTAGCCACAACACAAAACAATAATGACTTTTGATGGGAAAAAACTTGATAGATAATTGAAATTCATTTTGTCTACTATAGTTATGGTTGTGTTGGTTTCTAAAAGCTCTTACTGTATGAATTATAGTTCATGCATACAATCAAATATTGGTGTCCAGAAACTATATACAATTCAAACTTATCCTTGGATGAAATAGTCCTCACACAAAAATGGAATAGTGTCCCTTTATGCTGGAATATTAATCCAAGCGAACACTTTAGTGATGACCTTCCCACATACTTCACATAACTTCTACATGGAGTTAGTTCACAATAAGTTTCTGAGTGCTATCAACACATTTATGTTTTAATTAGACTTCAATTAGAATCATGTGCATCGATGTCTTTTAAATAAGTCCTCAATAGAGTTGCAACAATGGTTGCATATTTCATGCGAATAGGAGCTTTAATCAAACTAGGAACAATAAATATTTTTGCAAATCATAACGCACATCATAACACAAATCCTACGCAAATCCCTTATGTCAGATGATTTTCCGGATTATTGTTTTGGGCAGATCACTTACCTTGCATTCTTTTCTAGAGATACCCCTTGTGGTGTCAACCTCCTAGCATTGTTCATCGCATTTTTGCCTCTTTGCACATCTTCCTTCCTCACATTACAGTTTTTCATTTTAAATGAAATCGTGGAATGAATCAATGAACGAAGGGATGGAATGAAAGTTCATACAATCGTTGAGAATCATAAAATAGATCAAATCAAGCCACAAAATCTACATGCAAAATCGCTCAAATCGGTCTAATGGATTTGTGCGAGATTGTTATTTTGGCATGTTAGGGTTGACTTATGAAGGATATACCTTGAATGTGCAGTTTCCTCCACTACGCATTCATAATGAATGTATACTAGTTTGATTGAGATAATTTGGGAGTATGTCTCCACTTGACTCCACACATGTACGCAGCTCTACAGTTTAGCTCCTACGCATTACAGTTGGTAGCCTGTACATAGAGATATGCACAGCAGTTTGGGACAATTCCCTTATTCACACGCAACAATATTTAAGAGGTATCATTACATGGGATTATGATTGAGATTCATTGGGAATTTTCTTTCCCTGTCCACCTACATTCAGTCACACATGGCAACCTACCAGATTAGCATATGAGGAAACAAGGATACATTGTCCATTTTGTGCCAACAATACACTATTGATGCTCGGATCTCCACTGTTATGTGAAAAACAATATGTTTCCTATTTTGTTCAACCAATGCATTTCCCAATATGCAAACAATACATTGTTTTAAAGGCATATAACTTTGAATGTTTTTCTAATAAGATTATACGTTGCTTTAAAAGTTATTCAATAAATTGATAAACATTTGAATGCTCTTCAGGAATGTTAAACAATTTTGAACACTATTGACGAACATTTGAACGTTATTCAATAACCATTTGAACACTCTCTAGGCATGAAAGCTCTCCAAATGAAAGTTTTTAAAATAAAATAATGTTGTATTGTATGCTAGAAAGAATAACGTTGGAATGCAGCAATGATATTAAGGAGAATAATGTTGCTACAATGATAACACTCGAATTTAACATTGTATTAGAAAAGATAGCATTGTCAATGTATTTAGGCTGTCCAAGAATGATAACAGTGCTCCAACATAAGTCAACGTTTCTCCAAGTAAATGATTCAACACTGCTCCAGAAAAACTATCACGTTGCTGCATATATTCAATGCTCCATAAAATAGCATATCTTAAATCTCCCCATAAAGACGTTATTGAATAAATATTGTATAATAAAGGTTCTTAAAAAAAGTGTTGTTCCAATTCAAATCTTATCTGCAATAGAATTAAAGCTTCTGCCTCTTGGCGACAAGTTTTCATGCAACCAACATATCCAAATGGAGAATAATCACCACATACGCAAACTAGAAATAAGGGGGGATTATTCTTATCTAACTGTACTAAATTGGGGCATTCGTTTCACTTTGCTCATCTGCGTTTTTATGAGAATTTTGAAGTGGGCTAAGAAAAATAAGGATCCCAATATTGGAGGGTTGGTTTGGTTCCATGTAAGAGTATTCAGATAGCCCTTTCTTGTTAACCCAACATTCACCATTGCCTTCCTTAAGGTAAACACTTTAATAGCTCGATATGTAGAGAAGTTTTAACACATTGATCAAATCACTAAACTGCATATTTAATTTTTAAATTTGAAATCGAAAATAACCGATTTTTTCTAAATGATTTTGATTTCTTATAATGTTGTAGTTTTTATGATTTGTGTAAATTCCAAGCAAGAGATTTTTATTGATTTTTGGAAAATAAATCAATATATTTTCTGATCTTTCTTGATTGCTCAAAGCGCGGGAAGAGAGAATATTGACCTATTGATTTGTTTTTTTTATTATTTTTGCAAGTTAGTGTAAATGAAGTGTAAATTTATTCATGAGAAATGATGGTGTTGTTTTTTTCCAAAGAAAAACAAGACTAAAAACTCTGGCGAGATCTCGTTTTATTTTTCTAATCTATTCTACCTTAACTTGCTTGAAATATTTTTTATTTCCTAGGTAAAAGCATGCTTCTAGTGAAGCCACCTACAGACTAAGAATTCAAAAATGCTCACATTAAGATTTAAAATTTTTACCTGATTATTTGCAAGGATGTGAGTAACCTATTTTATTCTTGGATATCATGCAAGGTTCTTTTGAAACCAATCTTCAATATTGTTCTTGCTATCCAAGAAGTACCTGTTTAACATCTTCAAATTTCTCGGTTTGATAAAAAAACTAAATTTAAAATCCAACTAAGTATGAAAAATCAAAAAGCTCAAACTTGAACACCTTTATGAAGATCCTGTTGTCACCGGGTTTCAAAAGTTAGTCCATAAACTGAAATTGCAAGAAAAATGACTTCCTAAGTTTATCTCTAAATGATCCTCCTCGGCAATGGTGCCAAAATGTTGGGTCTAAAATGTGGATGCAAATTAGAGTTTTATTTACTATCAATCCCGATAAGTGAATTTCGAGGATCATCCAATAAATATGTACTTAGAGACAAACTAAATTAAGCTAGGTGAAGAAATGCCAAAGCTCCCTTACAGGAGGTCTTTCATTGAGATCTCCAACACCTAATTAGTCATTCAACAAAATGAAATCTAAAGACATTGTGACAAGTGTAAGAAATATTAAAGCTCCCTTACTATAGACTATTCATTAATATTTCTACCCATCTTAATCAATAAACTAATAAATTAAGGCATTTAAACATAATTCAAATTGATTACAGGAAATATTAAAGCTCTCTTACAAGAGACTATTCATATATATTTCTAGCATCAAGATCTTTAAACTAATGAAATTAAAAACATAAATGAAAACTTACTATACCAAAACAAGTATGCAAGTGAGGCAATGGGGGCCCTCCATAACTCCACAAGCACACCTAGAAAGAAGTCAAATGTAGAAAATCCAGTCCACTTTATTTATCATCAATTGCAAATTGCAATTACAAGCTTAAAGTTCTACATTCCAAGAGATTCTAAATCTCCATTACAATGATCCTAAAAACTAAAATTACAAATGAAGGACTAAGTTTCTAAATTCTAAAAAAATTAAGATTACAAAAATAGGAGATAACACTCCTATTTATACAACAAGATGAGATAAAAAACTCATAATGATGATCCACTATTCCCTCCTTTGATCCACATATTTCTCAACCAATGGTGACACATAACCCTATCCTCCATGATCTTCTCCATGAGGTCCATGATCTCCTTAAATTCGAATTTGAACATAGAGTGCCACACAAGGGTGCCTTAGAAGCTTCCTTTGTACCTACACATGTCAACAAACTCATTCTAATTGTTAGGTATAAGTATATGGATATTATTTTCTAAAGTTTAACCACAAATTCTCTTAAAAATACTAAAAGTTAATAATGTTTTGGAAAACACAATGGTAACCCATTTAATGATGAAAGTGAAGCTAATGCAATGACATAGTGGTGGAATAGAGGTGGGAAAATGTGTGAATGGAGAGAAAGTGGCTGTTGAATGGAGTGAAAGTGGATGTATTTTAAGGATAATTCTTAGGCCCAACACTAATCAAGTCAAGTAAAAACACATCACAAACAATTATCAAAGTAAGAGAAATCATCTAATCTTGTTGTCCCTAAATTTCTCAACAGGGAGTGTGTTTGTCCACAAACACGAGTCCTAGGAGCAAGCAAGAGGAAGAGGGTATGTCCAAAGTGACATATTCTATTGAAGTTGGTTTCCTTATGTATGCAATGGTATGCACAATACAAAATATTTCTCATGTAATGCAAGTTGTAAGAAGG
>APFE031221225.1:0-17106 GCA_000404065.3 Pinus taeda | reverse complement strand
TAAATACATTGACTCAAACGCCCCATAACCAACCAAGCAACATATCATATACCACAAGTAAACAAAGTAAATGCTACAAGCACAATAATGTAAAATCATGTTACAAGGACTCCTTATCCACATCCAAATCATAAGACAAGGTATCTTAATCAATTAGTGTATCAATAAAACCGCTGACTTATCTTCCAAAAAAAATATTGATGCCAATGCAAATAATTCTCATGATAACAATTCATTGTGGAAGTGCAACATTTGGGTTTTTTTTATTCGATAATTTTTCTATAACACTGAAGGTTCATATCCTTTTGTGTTACCAACTATGACAAAATCAAGAATAGAGAATGATGTAAATAAATTATAAGCGATGGAAAAATACATTAAGCCTTTTCATAAATATGGTTTGACTACAAAGCAATTTTGAAGGGAAATGCATTGTAATAAATATTATAAATAAGTAATAATTGTTAATAAGTATAAATTGAATAAGAATGAAATGATATTTGGAAAACATGATCTGAATGAAGGATATCCGAGCCTAATCTTTATAATCATATTATCTTTTACTTCATACTTTTTTATATTAATTATATTTTAATGGATATCTTTATATATCAATATTTTAGATATTCTTATTTGCTGAACCCAAATTTGAGTTAGTATAAAGTTTGTTATTAAAAGTCACCATTGAAAGAAAAGCTTTCTCTTTCTTTCAAATTGATGAATATTTAGCCAAGGAATGAAATTTACTTACTACGTGTTTGTCTTTCACATGCTAATACAATACTTTAGTAAAAACCAATAATTTATAAATATTATCAAATATAATTGAAAGAAAAATATTACTTAAATATAAATTACATAATAAAAAATAAAAAAATAATTAAACATAGTTTATATAAAAATAAATATTATATTATTTATTATTCATTATCTATTAAATTATATATATATATATATATTATATATATATATATAAGATATATATTAAAAAGATAAAAAATAAAAAATAAAAAAATGAGAATGAAACTTACGTTTTATAGTATATGGATTTATATATTAAAAAGATAAAAGTAAAAAAATAAAAAATGAAGATGGAAACTAATGGTATTCATAACAATAATATCCACATTATAGATTTAATTTTACATTAAAAAAGTTATATTCATTAATTTGAATTTTTAATCAATTATTTTTTTAATTAACTTACATTAATCATTTTAAAAATCAATTAATATTAGTTTCAAATTTTGATATAATAAATTTGACTGTTAAATTCTCATATATATATATATATTAATTTATTGATCGTAACATTTCCTCCACCTTTAATCGAACGTTTTTTTGGCAGTAATGTATTTTTCAAAACAAATAAATAAAAAAAACAGTGTACAACAACACTTACCTGCGTGGAAATAAAAAAAATTTACTTTTGTCGTTGGAAGCAAGATTCCTACTCTATTGAAAACGACAAGTCCATGTCCCACTTTCCCGGTCGAGTTTGAAATATATATTTTATTCGTTTCTTGTTAGAGTGTAGGGAATGGATAGTCCATATAATTTTGTATGGTGTGAAACATTAGGAATTATAATAATGCTTATCATGAATAAATATTTTTTTTGACACTATAATAATCAAGGAATTTTATCCCACCACTAAAGTGACAAATTAGACTTTACAAACTTACGGTGCGTTTCAGTTAAATCTGTGAAGTAATGACCAGAATAAGAATTTAACTATGTTATGTTAACAGTTTATAAAGTACAAAATTTTATGAATAGTAAACACGTAACATCTCTAATTTTTTTTAATGAAGGGTAGACGGGTACCATCCGTGCAGGTACAAAGTGGAGGCTGATGGGCGGCTATATATTAACAAGGAGCCACTGTCGTGGCGGTAGTCCCTGCCGGGGTCTGCAGGGACAATACAATACAAACGTTGTGACAGTGCAGTATGAAAGAGGTATCGTTACTTGAATTAGCAAGTTTAGTACCAAGAAGCCAATAAGCCAGAAACTATGCTTCTACAACAAATTTCAATAATTAATAAATAACAGAAAGTACGTAAAAAACTCCCAAACACCACAAATAGAAACTGAGAAGATACAGTTAGAAATCAGAATGCCTCAACGCACAGGACAAAATGATTAAAATTATCCACCCCTCATAAATTCCGATTGGAACTTTGATATCATATTCATGGTTCTGGGCAGGGGTTATAAGGGATGGATAATTTTGCCAAGCAAGATATCCTACTAGACCTTTGATTTATTAACGTTCTGAGCCGTGAAGCTTTAAGACCGGGAAATGCCAACTTGTCTCGAAAAAGAGGGTTAGCTTCAATCAGCTTTTTGAGCTCCAGCAACATAATATTCCGAGCCGCTTTTGTGTCTCCATATTTAGAAAGCTGCTCATTTTCTCTGCAAGTGTAACCAATCAAGGTCTCAGGACTTCTCAGAGACTAAAACACCACAAAGAATAAGGCAAGGCGTTTACTTTTCGCACGTTATGTGAAAAATCCCTCTTTACTCGTATTTCAGGAGAAAAAATGATGGCTGATAGGTTTCGAGGCGGATCAATGTACAATAAAGACTACTTTTTAGTCGAATTAAATAGATAAAATAACAGAGGAGAAGCAGCTGGTTGCATGGACCTAAAGTTATCCAGAGTAAGAAGCAGTGTGGGCATGAACTACACTCAGCTATGTTAAAAATTCATAGGTATAATCATCTTTTAGTTATATAAATTCTTGAATAATGAAAATTTAAAAAAAATATTAAATATTTTTTTTCAAATAATTTTTTCGTTTATCTTATTTTTAATGTAACCATCTCTATTAATTTAATTATAATTAATTATCAATACAATTATTTTACAAATATGGAATAAAAATGGTTAAATAAAATCCCATGTAAATTATGTTGTATATGTCACATCTATGCTAGATATCCGTCTGTCCTTTCAGGTCGCCACCTTTTGCGTGTATTTTAAATTGAATTCGCTTCTTCTGTCGATACTTTTTAAATCTGAAATTGACTTTACTAAAAAAATCATAAGAAAACAGCGTAAGATATTCAACGGCTGATTCTGTTTGGAAAGGTTTAAAAAAATTAAAATGAAAAGTGAGCTTTATAAATGCGAAAAAAAATATTATATATATGCATAAAAATATTTTTGGAAAAGAAATTATTATACTTTTGTAATACTCTCATATTTAAGATTTCAAATATTTTGATTAAATAATAACAAATTATTATTAACAAGGAAATGTGAAATTTTGTCCACGGTCAAAACAAATCTACTCTATGCAGCTTTGAAATGTTAAATAGTTTAATTAAATGATAACTGCCTCTTTAGAAACAGTTCGACATTTTATACACTTCAAAAGGCATTCATTCCGTGTATTGATTTGGAATTAAAAACGCACTCTTCTCTATGGAATTTAAGAGTCATTCATATTCTCCTTCGCAAACGTATCTGGATGGAAAATTACCTTTGCATTATCATATATCCGGATTCTTAATTTCTTAATTTTTTTTTTACTTATTTTTCTTCCGATTTTAATTTTTTTTTTACTTATTTTTCTTCCAATTTTAATTTACAGATCACCATACACTTTTATAGGCTTCCATTTTACCAAATCTTTATAACCTTTTATTTTAATCAAACTATATTTAAACAAAACTGCAAGCACTCGCTACTCTGTAGCTTAGCTTAGCTGGTTTATAGATGAGTTTTTTTTAATGGTTGTGTGCATTGTTTATGGATGAGTTATTTTTTTATGGTTGGTGCGTTGAATGTGTGCATCTCTTGTGTGTTAAGTGGTTCATATACATTAAAGGGATAACCATACAATTTTTTGTGTTGAATTCCTTTTATTATATGTTGAAGCCTTTTTTTTAATGAGTCGTGTGCGTTGAAATATGCGTTGAGCCCTTTTTAAGAAGGTCGTGTGGTACATTAAAATATTTGGTATATATGTAATGTGATGGCATATTCTTTAAGCCTTTTTAAAGGCCACCTCGCCACCTGCAACTCAGCCCCTCCCCTGCCAACACTTGCACACAACATGTACTCCCAGTTCGTAATCCCTCCTACCTGTGCAGTTCGTAATCCCTCCTACCTATGCATTTTTGTCAAAGCAAAATCTGGATGAGCTGAATGAATTAACCCCTGCGAAATTACAGAGACAAGGAATAAGGAACAAGCATAGAAGGTAGGCGGCCACACTCTCTGCTCTGAACTTACTCAGGAGAATTAGCAGCTCGACACTCTCTGCTACAAGTGAATCAAGGTACTATGATTTCTTAAACTTTTAATTTAGATATCTCTAATTTCTAACATCAGAGCAAAATCGCTTTACGGATCAAGGTACTATGATTTCTGAAACTTTTAATTTAGATATCTCTAATTTCTAACATCAGTGCAAAATCGCTTTACGGATCAAGGTACTATGGTTTCTGAAACTTTTAATTTAGATATCTCTAATTTCTAACATCAGAGCAAAATCGCTTTACAGAGTTCAGAGTTCTGTTTCTTGCTGCATAAAACATTACATTAATATATAGATTTGTCTCTTTATATTATAAGAATCATAGAAGTTCTCTATAATTTTTTCACTAATTTGCTGCATATGTTTGAATTCCCTTCCGAGGTTCAGTGTTACAGATAGATATATTTTGAAAAATAGTCGAACCTCATACGAACCTGATCAGAAAATTCGAACTCAAATTGAAATTAATCTTGTTGAAGTCAAATTTAAACTCAAATCGTGCCATGTGTTGTGTCTCCGATTTGAGAGGGGGGTGAAAATTTTAGGGTCATTTCCATGCCTGCAAGAGATTGCTTCAGTTTACCATATTCTTTACTGAAAAGTCTAACCGATGGCAAACATCCTATTGCTGGCAGCTCCCACTTTAAATCTACCTGTTGCACGCTAACAAAAGATTAGAGTTTACTGCTGCAATTTAACTAGGAACATATGGTAGAAAGGTATGTATGTCAATATAATAGGAATTTCGACCTGGTTGTCTTCCACTTGCTTAAGAATAATGCCTGCAGCTGTGGACAAGGACTTAGCTTGGAAGCGTAATGAATTAGCCTCCTCGTATTCATCTGCATTGAAGGCTTCAGCCAAAAGTCTGAAGACCTCTGAGGTTATGCGAGCAGACAGCTTTCTTTTCTCTTAAAACTGAAGAACCGAGGTCATATTCAAATTTTTAGTCATTTAATCAACATATTTAGAATTCAAATTTTCATGTTTACAGAAAAACCTTTGAGACTGATAGAAGCAAATTTTTTACCAGGTTCAAGAAAAGTTGAAATACTACTACGATCTCTTATTTTGATCCCGTCATAATGATTTATTTCATTAAAATCTCTGTGATTTACAGAGATCAATGGGATTACTTATTTAGTAGCTAAATTGTTTTTTATTATGAAGTATTATGTAAAAGATCAAAAATTACCCAGAAACAATTCAATTGGATATATTATAAAGTATTATTTAAAGCATGAAATTCAAAGTTCCTACGGAGCCCAAAAAAATATAAAACAATGAGATTACCTGGTAGCAAGCTAGTTTTGGAACCGGAAGGATCAAAGCCAGTAAGGCACAACCTGCCGCAAGAGCAGTAGTCCCTGCTATACGTAGAGGGTATGTGATTGAATCCATAGTTTCCCTCATCATGAAAGCGGAAATGTAAATGATAACAACCTGGGCAAATGCCACTCGCTTGGAGGTAATATTAACAACTTTGGCATAGGCGATGAAAAAACAGCTGACAGTAACACACGCCGTTGTTGCCCATACTGAAAACCTCTGGGGTTTTATCAACCATAGGCTATCGTGGGGAAGGCTCCATGAAGAGTTCCAATCAGAACAGAGAAGGCGGATCGCAGTGCTTCTCCGAACAAGGCCTCCCCAACGACCGTAACGGTCACAACGTATGCAAAGACAGGGAATGCCAACCAGTGGTGATGCATGCTGCTGTACTGCATCACAATTCCTACCATGAGACATGCCCATCGTGTTCGGAAGGCAGCACTAACTCTGGATTGCCAGAACACTTGCTCGTAGATCACCGGCCCCGCTGCCATTGCTTGCATTCCTGCCTTGTTAGATGACAGTCTCTGCAACAAAAATACAAAATGTTAATCCCTAGCGTAGTTCCTATCCCTATGTTTGTGCCACCTGTAAAAGAATTTGAATATAAACATACCACGATCTAAATTAACATGTTTCATGATAATCTCAAATTTGTAAATAATGGGAGAATAATTTTTTTTGCCAAAAAGAGGAAAATAGCAGTAGAAAACCGTACCAGGAGCTGTAATGGTTGCGGCCAAACAAGCCCATGAATCACGCCCTACTTTGCTTCCACTTACATATACTGTGCCGGACACAGAAAGCAATACGACGGCCCTGAACAGAGCAGGCCCCATGCCCATGTGAAACCTAGATTGTCCTTCCATGGATTTTTAGCTATTCATATACTCAGGAATTGAAACAGTGAATTGAAACAGTGTAGTACAGGTGAAGAAGCATAAGACTAACATATATAAAATCTCAGAGCGGCATAGCAGGAAGTTTGTTTTAGCCACTGCCGTAAGAAATACTTCTGGGCATGGCTAGCAACCTGCGTCGGTGTTCGAGTCTTTACAAAGTTTCTGGAAATGCCCCGCCAATCCCCCTTACCGACTCTCTGAAGGCCGACAAGAAACATCCGGTGTTCTTCCTCTGTCCAGGGCACTCCTGCAACACAGATAATCCCAAACCTTTAAAAAAATTGAAAAACCGCTAGATGTATCAAAATAGTGCTCCTAACAGTAACGAAAAATTGTGCTAGAAGAAAATAAAACTGACCCCTCTTCCTCTCACGGGCATTGCTGGATGAATGAACGAGGTCATCCGAGACGTAACCATCAAAACCTTCAGCGGCAACCTCAGCCGGATCCGAGTGCTCATATTGAGATAAGTTTGACAAATTATTCATACTAGCACTCTTTCTCATTGGTCCATCCGTCAGACGAACCCCAAAGAGCATCACACCACTTCCCACACAGGTACGGGAATTGTGGCCATTAAGGCCGCACAACGAACAGCTCCTCGAAGACATGGCGCCGCGTTCCCCTGGTAGGGTTCAGGGCCGAAAACAGAGTATCTTTAACACAATTGATAGGTAAATTCTACTGAAAAACATATATTTAAATAAATTACATGCAAGCTTAAGGCTATTTTAGTATCGCTTATAAAGTTTTTTTTATCAAATTCAGTCATTGACGAGCGAAGAAAAGACAATGAAAATGAAAAATACAGGAACAGACGAATCTTTCATAAATCCAAAGCTCTGTTGATAATACTCGAAATAGAACAAAGCCTGCGTCGAAATAGAACAAAGCCTGCGTCGCTGCCAAATCTTACAGCGTCCGAAGTAAAACCGGGCCCTAAATTGAAGAAATCCATCGAGTTCAAAGTGTTCGCAGGAGAAGGATACGTGTGTAAGACATGCACAAAGAAACGTGGCAGGCGAGTGGAATTTTCAAAGAATTATACAGGCCACTCTAAACTCTTTACCCTAAGTTTTTAGAAAAGCCCGGCAATAAGAGGTCCAAATATAAACTTTGGATAAAAATCAATTGAGCAAAAAAATTTATTTCAAACATTGGGTTAAACATGACATGTACCGAAAATTTTACTCGGTCAAAACGAGGTCAACGATCTATCGATCGCTATTAGTCCCAGGCAGGGACTAATAACACGTGACAACTTATTCTATATACTTAATTCCTTATATTAATGAATAAAGTTAATTTTTATATTTAATATTTAAAATAAAATAAACAAAAATGAAATAAACAAAAAAAAATGTTCAAGTGATTATTCACTTCTTCACTTAAGTGATTATTTATACAATATAATTGCTCTACATCATAAAAGAATGGCATAAACGTAGTACTATTGGATATGACATAACCATGGTCAATTCTATAATAGATCTTATGGTTAGTTGTTTGCCTGGAAATCCACGTGTTAGCTCTGATATCCAAGAAGAGGAAGAATTTTATAGATGGAGAATTATTTACTCTAAACTATAAATGCTAGCAAGGTTCCTCAATTACAGTAGTGTGCAGGACAAGGAACCTCCACAATGTGGGCAATAGGATCCAATGGAAATGGATGATTCATGAATTCCAACAGGGGTGAGCTTTGTCAGATCCATGCAAGAAGCGTGGGAGTTAGCTTCCAATAGGGATTGATAGGATAGGTTTCAATGTAATTCTGACTGAGTCTTAAATGTTTGTCGAGTTGAGTTTTGGGAAAAAATTTCATGTGATCTTTCACATGCGTAAAGAAATATTGTCATCCATTGATAGTAAATGCAGTTGGGAGCTTTTATTCCCAACCATAGTAACTTTTTCATAGCTTTCAATGTAATTCTGACTGAGTCTTAAATATTTGTCGAGTTGAGTTTTGGGAAAATTTGTCATGCGATCTTTCGCATGTGTAAAGAAATATTGTCCTCGATTGATAGTAAATGCAGTTGGGGGCTTTTATTCCCAACCATAGTCACTTTTTCATCACTTTGTTTTTCATTGTTGTAATGCACATCTCTTGTTCAAGCTCGAGTCTCATGCTACCGTCGTAGCACCAACAATGAGTGAATTTGTTTTGTAAGCCTTAACGTCAATGTAGGATTTTTGTACCAACATTTATGAATTGAAAATTGCTGGTACACCGGCATCACTACACAATAAGACCCAAATTGACTCAACCAATCAAAATGCAAAAAATAAATAAAAATTAAAAAAAAAAAATATATATATATATATATATATATATATATATATATATATATATATATTATATATATATATATATATATATATATATAATATAATAAAATAAACAAATAAATAAATAAATAAATAATTTTAAAAATAAATTAAACTAGTTTCTAATGTTAACTTTGGAAAGAGTTGTTTAATTTTCTAGTCAAACTAAGATGAATTGAAAGTCAACCATATATCAAATACGTTATACTACCAGCGACAGGATAATAATATGCTTACAGAATTTTAAAGAACAAAATTTTCAAGAGAGCCACAACAAAAGATTGCAAAGTTAAAAGTAATGGTGAAATCATTCCAAGCCATGGGCATTTTTTTAACGAAACAGAAGATTTGTTCTTTTTCTCTTAGAATTTCATTTTCATATCAAAAAGGACTTTGGCACGGGAGCTAACTATTAGGCTGCAATCTTAATGTTGCACTCTAATCCTTGTATTTAGGGACTCCATCCAAATTAAATACTCATTTAACTTTTTTCATGTTCTCACATCTATAGGAATGAAATAGGGAAACAAATCATCTCTCGAGGAGACAATTATGGAGGAAAACCCTTGAGAGAAATGGAACAACAAAATGATATACTTTCCTTTTCCTTCTATCACAGGCCATATATGGATTTTTTTACAAAGGCAATAAGAACATAAACAACACTTTCCAATAGGAGGGATATCAAAGTTTCTCTCCATTTATGTTATGAAATTGTTTGATATATGCTTGGTTGTAAATTTGGTCTCAAAATGGAACTAGTTTCCATATCTTTTTTTTTTACTCAAATTCCCAATAAATGCACTCAAGGTGTGCATAAACAAAATGTAACTTTATCATTTCTCCAAACAAATGAAATTATGGTGTTATTTATTATGAAAATAAAAAGAATTAGAGAATATTACATCCTTTTAATTAAAAATTTAAGTGCTCCAAGGGTTCTATAATGATTTCCACCTAAGGATAAGAAGAGGAAATTAAGGTTTGGAGTGAATTAGAGAGAAATTTTTGTATTTTAGTTCAAAGGTTCCTATGGCTCAATATAAAGGATTAGGTCAACCAATAGAGGTTCAAATATATTCTCAAACACACAATCAAGAAATAGTTTATAAAATCTTTCTTGTCGTAAACAAGCTCTTTAAACCAGAATTTGTAGCAATATAGTAGTTTATAACAGCAATAAATTTAGCTCCTAAAACTATGATAATAAAATGTAAAACAAGGATTAAAATTATGTGTAAAAAGGAGAATAAATTAGAACAAATTTATATGCTTAAAAATCTATATAGAAACACCTAAACCCTAAATGTCAACCCTAATTAATGGTTGGAAGTTGTACATAAAATGTACTTTTTACTTATTCAATGCATCTAAAATAATCATTAACCCTTGGACAATAATTTCTAAGCCAATAAATGTTGAAAATGTCTGATTTTGTTGTAAATAAACCCTAATATACCCTCGAACACACTTTTTAAAAAAATGATTTAGGGTTTTAGGGACTGTCACAAGAGAGAGAGGACTAATGCTTTCTCAATCTAGGACTAATGGAATCTAGGAACATACTAACTTGGGGAAATTTTAGACTTGAAACAAGATTCAAAGGAACTAAGGAAAGCTAACCTACTTACCCTAGGTTTGAATCGTCATCAAATATATATTAATGGAAGGAACTAGCATGCTACTTTCTCAACGTCTTAGAAGAATGATTAGTCAAGTATCATGAAGCAAATACCATGTTAAGATGTTTAACACATGCATCATCCATCTAATAAAACACGAAACCAAGGTTTATTTATTTATTTATTCTTTTTTTCTTTTTAAATTTAACCTACTTTTTTATGATGCATTCATCCAAGTTTCACCATAAGCATTAAAGAAAAGAGATCAAATTCACATCCATGAAGTCCCCAACTAAGTCGCTCAACTAGTGCTCCATAGTGAACTAGAGAAAAGAGGTATAATCCAAGAGGTGCATTAGAGGAAACTTCATCTTAAAAGTGGCCTTCTAAGGAAAAATGATAAAATAATAGTTAAAATAATAAAATAAGAGTTATGAATTTTGGAGGGAAAATGAGAAAACTACTTTTTTTAATTGTATTTTTTTCTTATCTCCTTATAGGTTTACTCAAATTTCAAGTGTGGACACTCGTTGGATGCGGAATTAAATTCCACATCCAACGAGTACTCATTATGCATACTTTTGAGAAGACCCGCATTGAAAAAAATATATATATTATATATATATTTATTATCATTAAAAAGGTGTGTTAAACACACTTTTTTAATGTATCTGCAATTTTTATCAATGTGGGTCTTCTGAAAATAAATAAATAAACCAAGGTTTATTTATTCTTTTTATTTTTAAATTTAACCTACTTTTTTTTGCGATGCATTCATATAAGATTCACCATAAGCATTAAATAAAAGAGATCAAATTCACATTCATGAAGTCCCCATCTAAATTGCCCAACTAGTGCTCCATAGTGAACTAGAGAAAAGAGGTATAATCCAAGAGGTATCTTTCAATTTGTGCAATGATCAAATGAACCAAGTTCTCTCATATTTATATGAGGGAAATCAAGCTCTTTAGTCCAATTAGGTTAAAAATCCATAAAATATGGAAACTCATTATACAAGGTGGATAGGTCATCAACCTCACTGTCAATAACAGTGAAATAACATGAAAAATACCATCAAAATGTCCACTTGTGTGAGTGTAAAGCCCTAAAAAGGGTGAGATAATGCTCAAAAGACAAGTCTCTCCCATCAAGAGGTGTAAAGAATGGTCCAAGGATGTCATGTCTCATCATTAAAAATGCTCTCTCAAGCCCAACATCATCCTCCTCAAGCCCACATCATGTAAGGAGATGTTATGTCATCAACAATCATCAATGCCCCAATTCTAATGGGAATTGTCCTAAGATTCCAAGGATGGAAGAAACTCTTCTAAATATGTTTCAAGTCATCATAAATCCAACTTTCATCACCTAGTGTGTGATGCCAAAGGATAGTGGAAGGCCCTCCAAAGGGTGTGTCATCAATGTCCAAGAGGTATGACTAAAGCATCATCAATGTCCTCCAAAGGACTATGGATCATCATTAATGAAAGATCCAAAGAATCAACTAAGGTCTTGTAACATGGACACGAGAGACATTGAATGTTAAGAAACCAGCTCACAAAAAGATATAAAATATAGATCAATGACTTCAGAATCAGCCTCTTCGAGGGGGAAACCTCCTTTACATTACACAAATGAACAATTTTTGGATGATACAAATGAAAAAACCTTCTTTCTATATATAGGAGTCTAAGGGGTCACAATATAATCAAGTCCAACATAAAAATAATAATATAAGGGCACTACAATAAGAATAGTGGACTTCTATGGGGCACATTGATAATAACAATATGGGGACAATAGGGGCACAACAATAACAATAATAGCTAAAATGAAAATAGTAATGGAGGAATCACTAGTATTATAGGGACTTAACATGCCCCTCTCCTTCAAAAAAGTGTTGTCCTCAACACTTGAGTAGTTTTGGATGCTTCTGTATAAAAATTTCATCCTCCCATGTGGAATCTTCAGCAGGTAAGTTCTTCCACTTGACGAGATACTCAAAAATTGATCGATTTCGTAGCTATTGAGTTCTTGTTTATGTGACTGCTTCATGTTCCAATATGATTTTTCCTTCCTCGTCAAGTTCTGGAAATATTGTTACAATTGGGAGCTTGTCACCAATAGCCTTCTTTATGTTTGGAAATAATGTTGAGAGGGGGGGGGGGGGGGGTGGGTGGGGTGTGAATCAGTATTATTAGGTCAATTATTTTTCTTTTTACAAACAGATTTTCATACGCTACTTCAGTTAATAAAAGTCGCGTATGTACGCAACTATAGTTAAGGAAACTAGCGTATAACCAGCAGACTTGTAATTTAAATTATTCTTCAGATGTTGATCATTAATTTGTGCATCAAACCATATAAACAGTAACCAGGAACAGTAAATCAAAACAGGCAGTCACACATAAGAACACAAGATATAAGGTGGAAACCTAATGTGGGTGAAAACCACCTACTGCAATTCATCTCTATCTTCCTTTAATTAGAAACTTCTTTTTACAATGTTTCTGTACTGGTGCAGTCTTATACCAGTACGCGGGCTGCTACCTGCAGAAGGATACAACCTTCTCTCGTTCTCCAGCTTCTCCTGGAAAGGAGATACAACCCCCTTAGCTCTTGTACTAGCTGATGTACTAGTACGTAGGTGTTGACCTACAGAAGGTTACAACCTTCTCCTTTACTTCCAGGGACCACGTTTCATAAATTTTCAGAATGGATCCATCAATGACATCAATCAAACATCAAATCTATCTGCATCAATCAATCTCCTTGCACCAACCAAAACTGAATCAAACAATTACTTCTCTAAATGTTGTAACCAAAATACAATAACAGTAACCAGACTCCAATCCTGAACCCAGAACACCACAGCAATAAACAGAAGTAGCTAGAACATATTTCATGAGACGTACGCTACTTCAATATGCATAACATGCATGCATACGCTGATGTATTAAGGCCAACCTGCATATACGTTGTTTTGAATTATCTAACCAGCGTGTATATGCGCCTTTTCTTTGCTGAACCTACGTACAGATCTATAAAAGATAATCTTACCCTTTTCAGTTATTCAGACATTATTAATACCCAAATCATTAGATTTATAGATCAGGTCATGCGCCAAATATAACATATCAAAATCACACAAAGATACTTCTCTTCAAGCCTCAGATCTTGCCCCATTAATAGAACTTATCCTTCTCCTTGTGCTCAAGTTCCTCCTTGATTCAGATCCAGCTATGCACCATAACCCAATGACCAATATTCTAGATCTTGCTCTTCATCAAATATTCAATGCTTAAGTGAATGCCATTGCCTAATGATCTCCTTCCCCTTTTATAGTCTTAGACCTTACTCAATACCATGGTCCAAAACCATAGAGAATCAATACCATGGACCCAATACCTAGGTTCAACACTTCAAACGAGATATCATGGTCCAAAACCATAGGTCCAACTACCAAGGACTAAATACCATGGACCAAAAATATGTTTTCTCACATGTACGCACTTTTCTTTGCATGAAAGTGCGTGTATACGTATACTCACCTTTTGATCGGAAATACCGCATGTATACACGACTTTGTTAAGAGGAATCTGCGTATATCTCTTTTGCTTTCATTCTGGGAGCCTGAACTATGATCTACCATCTGAGTGAGTTGCCATCAAGGACAACCCCTGTGTCATAATGCCAACAATCTCCCCCTTTGGACTTGATGGCAACCCCAAGTCACTCAAAGTCATTCTCCCCCTTTGTCATCAAGGGAAAAGGGTTATGCTCCCCCTGAGTACATGCTGAATTCTCTGCTCTGCTGTGTTGTCCATGCTCCCCCTGATTGTAAGCAAGGTCTGCAAAACGATGTTCTACAAGAAAGAACATGACTCTATATATCATGAATGACCTTCCTATCACCAAAGACTCATACATCCATCTCCCAACCAAGTGGGGATATACCAAAAGTTTACACATTGATAAAACAAGAACATTACATCAACCATCCCAGGCATAGTGGGGAAACCAAAGTAGGTCGTTACATAACCTTTATAAGAAAAGAAATACATGGCATAGAGACGAAATATCTACAACAAGACTATGATAGTCATCAACAACTATCATCAGCAGCATCTATCAATCATCCTTCAGATCAGCAACCATGTTCTCCCTCTGCACCTATTCCACCAAAAACAACTATGAACTTGAACCAAGATCTTCTTAGATAATGCCAACAATGCATTATTAGAAGTATATATGCTCCCCCTAAACCTGTGCCAAATGGTCTCTGTCAAACCCATATCAGACTCTTTTCATCCTGAGCCTGGCCCACTGATTGTCTTCAAACCAACATATATGCGACTGTATCCACAGAAACTAGCGCATGTACGCGGATGATCCACATGAAACTCGCGTACAACCACTTTTCTCAGAAACAGACAAGTTTCAACAGCAAGATGGTGCATCAACTACTACCAGCTTTTGTCTGAGGTATTCAAATGTCTCCCTGTGTAGTGGCTTGGTGAGTATATCAACAACTTGTTCCGTGGAGGGAACATACTCCAATTTGACCTTTTGTTCAAGCACTTGTTCGCGGAGAAAATGATATTGGATAGGTATGTGCTTGGTCTTCGAATGCATGACTAGATTCTTTGAAATACTAATTGCACTTGTATTATCACAAAAAATGGAGATAGGTGGAGTACAAGTGATTTGTATGTCTTGCAATGTCTGCATCATCCAAAGGAGTTGTGTGCAGCAGGATGCAGCAGCCACATATTCTGCTTCAACTGTAGATAGTGCGATTGGACTTTGTTTCTTGTTGAACCAAGATATAATCTGGAATCCATAAAGAATGCGCCACCACTAGTGTTTTTTCTGTCATCCACGCTTCATGCACAATCTGCATCTGTATATGCATGAAGAGTGAGATCTGTATCTCTAAGATACCATAAGCCATAGTTTTGAGTTCCTTGAAGATACTTGAAAATTCTCTTAACTTCCTGAAGATGAGTTTCCTTTGGATTTGCCTGAAATCTTCCAACTATTCCCATTGCATGCATGATGTCTGGTTGGGTACCTGTCAAATAAAGTAGACTTCCAATCATGGATCTATAGGTTGGTTGACGCACTGCTGTTGATTCATCATTTGCATTGAGACTGCATCCTGTAACCATAGGGGTACATACTGGTTTTGAATCTTCCATGCCATACTTCTTCTGAATCTGCTTGTGGTACTTGGTTTGAGACAAGAAGATATCGCCTTCATTTTGTTGGATTTGCAATTCAAGAAAGTATGTCAGTTCTATAAGCAAAGACATTTCGAATTCTTTCTGCATCACCAAGGCAAAGCTTTGACTCATAGCTTCTTCATTGCTGCCAAAGATAATATCATCTACATACACAACAAGTATTAGCAATTTGTCATTTTCAATTTTTATATAAAGATTGCTAGCTGCTGATCCTTTTGAAAATCCTTTTTTATGAAGATATTTGTCCAAACGATCGTACCAAGCCCTTGGAGCCTGTTTAATACCATAGAGAGCCTTTTTTAATCTGCATACAAGATTTGGATCATTCTCAAGAATGAACCCATCTGGTTGCTCAATGTACACTTCTTCTTTTAAGTCTCCATTAAGAAAAGCTGATTTCACGTCCATTTGAAATACTTTGAACTTCTGAAAGCTTGAGAGAGCAAGGAACATTCGGATGGCCTCAAGTCTAGCAATAGGAGCAAAAGTTTCTTCAAAGTCTATTCCTTCTTGTTGAGCATACCATTTACAAACAAGTCTGGCCTTGTTTCTAATAACTTCCCCATTTTCATTCAACTTGTTCTTGAAGATCCATTTTGTTCCTATGACATTCTTATATTTTGGTCTAGGAACCAACTCCCAAATGTTGTTCTTTTCAATTTGTTCCAGTTCTTCATCCATTGCCTCGACCCAGCATTCATCTTTGCAAGCTTCTCTTACATTTTGTGGTTCAGTGGAGGAGAGTAATGCCAAATAGCTTGAAGCTTCTGCAGTTGTTCTTCTTGTTTGTATGCCAGCCTCCTTTTGCCCTAAAATTTGTGATTCTGGATGATTCTTTTGAACATACCTAGAAGGAGTCTTTTCTTCTATCCTTATCTTTTCCTCTGGCTCTTCATGGGTTTTTTCTTCATAGTTTTCTTCTTCATCATCAGTCTGATTTTGAGGGTAGTCTTCATCCTCTTCGATGTTTTCATAATTTACTTTCCTAGGAATGTATCCTTTTTCATCAACCACTACGTCAATGTTGTCAACAATTCTTCCAAGTCTTTTATTGTAACACTTATATGCTTTGCTGTGTGGAGAATAACCAAGGAGAATGCCTTCATCTTCTCTAGGTTCAAGTTTGCCAAGTTGTTCATCATTATTCTTAATATAACATTTGTTTCCACAAATTTTGAAATGCTTTATCGAAGGAGTCTCACCATACCAGAGCTCATGAGGAGTTTGAGTGTTGTTCACTCGGACATTTGTTCTGTTGAGAATAACAACCGCAACAAATGTAGCTTCACCCCAGAAGGTTGCGAGAGTTCCAGACTCATCAAGCATAGCACGAGCCATTTGTTGAACGGTTCTGTTCATCCTTTCCACTACTCCATTTTGCTGAGGAGTTCTAGCTGTAGAGAAT
>APFE031221218.1:0-27526 GCA_000404065.3 Pinus taeda | reverse complement strand
TTTCACGCAGAGAGTAAAATTTAATTCATAGAAAACATATCATTGAGAAAAGATGAATAAACTTAAACAAAAATAAGAAACAAGGCACAAATGTAATAGGTTCAATCCAAAACAACCTTTATTAGATTTATAATTTAGTTACAGACTCATTCTGCCCTATGCCCTCACCTGCAAGGGCACGTGCACTCAGCTACTGACTTACCAAGGTCTCCGTGCACTCAGCTATAGGAGCCTTATGCTTTCACCTAAGTACAAGAAATAGACTTTTCTTGCCTTAACACATTTCCCTTATAATGATTCTCTATCAAAAAATGTCATACTTAGACTCACTATGGCTCAACTATATATAGCCTTTTCATTACAATACCATGGCTCACGAACCATGGTTGAGTCTCAAAATTAACCTATCACCTACCCATACAAGGGGTTAAAGCCCCTTTGACACTTAACTTCGTGCTCTGCTTCCATGTTTAGTGAAGTCTTTACATTCATTAACAAAACTTATTACAAAAATTGACATAAATATCAAAAATTTACCTAGGGACCCTATCCCAATAGGGCCCCAACACAAATATGGTGACTCACCCTCAAGTCACTCAAATGGCTTCTCCACTTTGTGGCAGATATTATTAAACTCAATCTTCAAGACTTTAAGGTTTTCTATGCTCTGCACGACAACTTATTACACTTTTTGAACTAGCTTCTCTTTAGCTGGCCCCTCCATCGCAATGCGCATAGTCCTCTGTGCCTGCTAGAAAGTTTTTAGCTTCTCTTGGATAGCTAGATTAACCTAGATTGCTTCCTCTATCCATGGCTGAAGTCAAGCCATCAAAACATGTTGCTTGTGCTGCAAACCCTCAACATGTTCCTATAGTACCTTCATTTCTTATAAGCATTTGAAGCACTGGATTGGCACCAAACTGCGCGAAGTCACCCTGATCTCATCAAATTTGTTCTATGCCTCTCTAGCCTCTATACCCAATCACTACAAGTTAGAGTCCTCCTATAAAGTGGTCCATCACTCCATTTGCATTCTCAACGATAGAATTGTATCTTATTACTGCATTATCCAGGGTAGTCATATGTTCCTTGATGGTTGCACCGCGCTACTCCCTAACCTCTGGAAAAGTGGTTGGCTGCATTTTCAATTTTAGTTCTAAGATATTTATCTCAAAATCTAAAGTAACTTGGCTTACCTCTTCTTTGGATTGTCATACTGCAACATCCAATTTTTGGATTATTGCTAACACGCCCACATCCTTTGGAATGTGTAGCTCTAGTACTAAATTACACACTTGTGACATGTGGCTCCTATGCTCTGGCTTCACATTGAGAGCTCTTTTTCTTCCTTAGGAGCCTGAACCTTCTCGACAAATATATGTTCATTGTTCATCTTAAATTCACTGATCATTGATAGTGCATGTTGTTCTTTGATTTGAAGCTCATATAAGACCCACTGATGAAGCATGTGGAGGGTCTGAAATGGTGGGGCGGCTAAATTCATACCCAGTAATTTGATCTTTTCAAGCTAGGCATTGTCTTCCTTGGACTCTACATCCAATGTTCCTTCTGGAAAGGAAATGACTTTGAGGTCCAAAGTAAATTCTAGTTCCATCACGCTCACACTAACTTGTTGGAGGCTCACTTGTCCAACTGATCCGAATTGGATCCTAAACACTCTCTAAGTTTTCATAAACTCTTTCAAATTATGCCCAAAGGATTCAAGTCTTAGAAAGATCAAGCTATCAGAAGGAATCCTCGTGACAATTGCAATTGTGATGAACACGGAGCAACGAGGACCCTTGGTCGTGCGCCCAAACCATTGGCCCATGGTAACGCGTGCTGACGCAAATTGGAAAAACCAGAGGCTAATTCAAGAAATAGGGGTGGTTTCTGATATGCAATTAGTGCTAAAGTGCTAATCATGTATTACAGGGCGTCCCCCTAAGTGAAGGAAAGCCTCGAAGTGCCTGAACCTGAAATAGCTATGAAATGTGGAAAAGTAATTAATTTGGTTCCGTGCATTCCACAAAACTGGCAAGATATCAAAAGGCTTCAAGGTGTAAACAATTTTGACCAAGTCACACCTGATGCCACACATTGAGTGACACAAATTTGGTGGAAGAGAGAGAAAACTTCTCACATCGGATGGGTAAACGTCATGCTACTTACCTACCCGATATGAATGATGACCATAGGATCTGGGGGCCCAGATTAACGATGAGGACACGTCTCAATAAATGACTACATTTGACAAGCTTATAAAGCAAGATTACATGGAATTTGAAGTCCGACATGGACAATGAGTTGGAAAAAGATTTGTGTTTTGCAGGTGATCCTGAAGCAAGCGGAAATAATGGCCATTCAAAAGTGATTCAAGAAATCTGACACACTTAGTTGATTAGGAAATAGGTGGCCACCTCCCTGTAACGTGTTACACAGTGATGATGATGCAGAATAGGGGAGTTCGAATGGACAGAGGTAAGAAAACCAGAACACCAGGAAGCAGTTTCGAACCAATAGAAAGCAGACTGGCTTTAAAGCCATGAACTAACAAGATCAGAGAACACATAGAGGCAACATAGAAAGGAGTTAGTTAGACGTAGAAAGCTAAGAGCAGAGAACAGAGAGAAGAAACCGAGTTGACCTGAAGGCAGCGTCAAGCCATACAATGTCAGAGAGAGTCAAAGATTCTATGCACTCCAGAGAAAGCTTGAGAGCCTTAAGAGAGCTCCTCCGCATAGGTCTATCATGTATGAGTTTCAGATTGGGCTCATACTACTGTGACCAGTATAGGTCAAGTACTAGTAAGGGGAGTCTATGTACTCCAATCCTACTCATTCATATCTGTTGAGTGAGACTCAAATTTAGTTCACTGTTGTACAGAAACTCTACTTTGAAAACATAATAGAGAGGCCACCACTGAAAGCTGGACCAGGAGATGTAGCCCATGAGCATTGGGTGAACTCCTTATTAAACTTCTTGTATTACATGTTTGACTGTTATGTTTTCTCTAACTCGCTTAGTGTCTATGTATTATAGCAATGTTATTGATCCATCGCATTAAGTAACATAGACACATCAATGCACATGAGCCTGTAATACCTTTAATCCTTTGTCCTGGATAAATTCCAGATCAAGTGGAATCAGACCTCTAGGGTACTAAGTTTAGACAAGCTTGTGCTGGATTTTTTTGTTGAATGCTAACTAGATCAAAGCTTAAACTAGTAGAAGGCGAGTTGGTTGAAGCTAACCCTGAAATTGGAAGAGTCCACTGCAAGAGGAAAATGTCAGAAGAAAACCCCTTGGAATTAGACTCGCAGTTCATGGATGGTTTCCCGACCATGAAAGCCATGGTGGAAGAAATGTATGGAGAATATAAGAGAGGTAGAGCTGAAGATTCATCAAACTCCAGACAAGATAAAGGAGTAGAAGAATCTCTCCTCCATGTCCACTCTAAAGGCAAATGGAAACAAGAAAAACTTCCCACACCTCCTAATAGCCCTAAAAATAAAAAGAAAGCACATTTGATTAAATTAGATGTTAAGTTTGATTTCTGATATATGATGGAGATTTGAATGCAAAGAAGTTGGATAATGGGATCAGATAGATCGATGTTTATTGTAGAGTGTAGAGCATTGATTCAAACAAGAGTAAGATTCAGATGGCCAGCCTATGCCTTGGGGGCACTACCTTGGTATGGTGGGAAGGAAGGACATAAGCTGACATGAAGAAACATGGTAAGATTCTTTCTATCTGGAGTGAATTTGTTTCTACAATTAAAAAGCAATTCTATCCACTAGCTTATATGTAGCAAGCCATGATGAGCTGGCAGACTCTTCGCCAATTGAAAGGGAAAAGTGTACAAGGTTACACCCAAGGAAAGTAGCTTTGATTCTAGGAATTTCTTTAGACTCGCCTGAAACTTTGTTGAAGTATATACGTGGTCTACACAGCTACATGAGGCACACAGTCCTGATGTTTAATCCCACTAGCATAGATGAGGTATCCATCTAGTCTACACATCTAGATTCTAGAGGTAAGAATGGGAACCTATAAGTTGGGGGATCATCCAAACCCACTGCAAGCAAGAATAAGGAGAAAGGAAAACATAAATGGAAAGAGAGGAAGGCCAATACTGTACAAAAGACCAATTTTTCATGCACTCATTATAAGAAGGATGGGCATGATGATGAACACTGCTGGATCATTCATATAGAGCTAAAACCCAAGAAGTTCGAGGGAAAGAAGAAGAAGACTGTTGTAGCTATTCAAAAGGATTTGGGGCTAGACTCAGGAGATGAAACAACAATCATAGCCATAGGTATAAAAGGTAAAATGTTTGAAGCATCTGCTAGTAATTCTGTACAATCTGCTGATAATGAAGAAAATGAGAGGAAAAGGCATGAGCTTTTTCATACTCGATTTATTTTCAAGCAACAAAAGGTTCATACTTTGTTTGATAGTGGATCACAAGTAAATTTAATTTTTGAAGCAATTGTAAAGAAGTTGGGATTACTAACCACACCTCACGAGAAGCCATATCCATTAGGTTGGTTATGTGATAAAGCACAACAACAAGTGACTAGACAATGTAAACTTAGGTTTTCTTTTGGGTCGGCATTTGTAGATGAGGTTGAGTTAGATATAGTTCATTTGGATATATGTGGAATTGTTTTAATAGGAAGTCTTTACTTGTATGATAGAAAAGCTATTTCCTATAGAGATAAGAACAAGTATCAACTTGTTAAAGATGGAATCAAATATATTATAAGAGCTCATGAACTCAAAAATAATTATACTCTCATAAACTCAGGGCAGATGAAACAAATTGTAAATTCATGCAAACATTTTTTACTGATGGTTGTAAAGGAAAAGATAAGTGATAAAACCAATGTGTTTGAGGGATGTGATGCTAAACACCAAGCTGAGTAAGAAGAATTTGTTTCAAAATATGATATATTGTTTCAAGAATGTCAAGGTCTGCCACCCAAAAAGGAAGTAGTACATGATATTAATTTACAACAAGATGCTCCATTGCCTAACATTCGAATCTACAGGTTGTCCGCTTTACAGAATGCAAAAATCAAGAAGCAGGTACAGGAGTTGCTCAAGTAGGTGTTCATCAAACCTAACACATCACCATGTGGGTCTCCAATTCTTTTGGTGAGAAAGAAAGATGGCTCGTGGAGAATGTGCATTGATTACCAAGCACTGAATAAGATAACGATAAAAAATTGTTATTCCCTTCCTCGCATAGTGGCTATCATCAGGTTAGAGTAGCAGAGCAAGATGCATGGAAGACTGCTTTCAAAACAAAGCAGGGATTGTATAAGTGGTTGATTATGCCTTTTGGCTTAACTAATGCTCTTGCTACTTTCATGAGAGTAATGAATGACGTACTCAGTCCTTTTCTTGATGATTTTGTCATTGTATATTTGGATGACATTCTTATATTCAGTAAAAGATGGGAAGAACATTTAAAGCATGTTAAGAAGACTCTAGATGTTTCGAAAAGAGAAAACCTTTATGTTAAGCTCGCAAAATGTGAATTTAGCAAAACATCTTTGAATTATTTGGGTCATATTGTAGGGGGTGGTGAATTGAAAATATATCCCTCTAAGGTTGCAGTCATTGTAAACTGGCCGTAGCCCAAATCTACTATAGATGTTAGAAGCTTCTTAGGAGCAACACAGTATTGGAGAAAGTTTATTTACAAATTTTCCTTAATTGCAACTCCCTTACATGCTTTAATAGGATTGAACAAGGTGTTTTAGTGGGGAGGCAAATAGCAGAAAGCCTTCGGCACCTTGTAAGAAAAGATTAGTACAACACCAGTACTAGCACTGCTCGATCTTCAAAGACCATTTGAGATTGAAATAGATGCCAATGACTATGCCACAGGAGCAGTGTTGATGCAGCATGGTAAACCCATATGTTATCATTTTGAGACATTTAATTATGCAGTAGTTAACTATCCCACATATGATAAAGAATTGTATGCATTAGTACAAATTGTGAAAAAGTGGAAACATTATTTAATGGGCAAAGAGACAGTTATATATACTGATCATCAAGCACTTCAATATTTACACTCCCAAACTAAGTTGCAACAATCAAGACATTATAGATGGATGGGTTTTCTACAACAGTTACATTTAGTCATTAGGTATAAAAAGGGCATACACAATAAAGTTGCAAATATGTTGTCTAGACCAATCATAAATGCATCCACTATACTTAAGCATAATTCAGTATTGCATGAAAGCTACATTGAACAATGTGCTCAAGATATTGATTTTAAAGATGTATATGCAAATTTAAGTCATGGCAAACAAGTAGAAGAATTGGATTATCATGTTAAGGACCAACTCTTGTATCATTTTGGGAAGCTTGCATTCCACAAACTGAAAGAGTAAAGATAACTCGAGAGGCACACACTTCTCTAATATTAGGTCACTTTGGCGTAAGTAAAACAGTTGCATAGATGCAAAGATTTTTTTATTGGCCAAAAATGAATAAGACAGTTTCTAGATATGTAAGAGGGTGTACCATGTGTTTTAAAAGCAAGCCCAACAATTGGAAACTAGGCTTGTACACCCCACTACCAGTTCCTTCTTGTCCTTGGGAAAGTGTTTCCATGCAATTTGCTGGAGGACTACCTAAATCTTGGAAAGGTCATGACCATTTATATGTTATTTTGGATAGGTTCAACAAAATGTGTATTTTGATACCTTGTAACGAATAGATTATAGCTGAACAAGTTGCCAAGTTGTTCTTCCAGTATGTATGGTTTCATTTTGGATTACTGATTCCATTATATCTGATTCAGATACCCGATTTGATGGGAAATTTTGGTCAAGTTTGTGGGAATTGATGGACACCAAGCTGAAGAAGAGCACAACTTTTCATTGGCAAATAGATGGCCAAATAGAAGTAGCCAACAGGACAATGATCCTGTTGCTCAGAGGCTATTGCAACAAGCATCCCAGGATTTGCGATGAACATTTATGTTATGTGCAACATGCTTACAACTGAGCTAAACATTCTTCTACAGAGAGATCTCATTTTTAGACCTATTTTGGTTTCACACCAAGGTCTTCCTTGGATTTTGTCTTTGGTAAAGACATAGCGGTTGACGGACATAATGATGTGGACAAGGCAGCCAAGTTCATTGAAGGTAGTGTAGGAACAGCTTGAAATCAGCCAAGCCATGTACAAGGCAAGGGATGAAAAGGATCGGATGGAGCATAGTTTACAATTCGGTGATCAATTTTGGCTGTATATCAGCAAAGACAAAATGCAAGGTGCAGGTAAGAAGCTAAAGCCAATAAGGTATGAAACTTTCAAGATACTTGAGAAAATTGGTGACAATGTTTTTCACCTTAGTTTACCAGCTTACATGCACATCTACTCTGTTTTTAATGCAGACAACTTGAGATTGTTTGAACCTTCATTAATTGAACATCCCAAAGAGGAGAGTTAATTTCCTTCTATTGATGATCTGTTGCCTAAATATCTTAATTAGTTGCAGGAAGATACAGTTCTAGACAGGAAGGTGAGAACTACACCCAGAGGGGATGCTGAATACCTCAGGATTGGACTCAAATGTTCAAAACCAAGAAGAGTGAAATGGATAGAAATTGGGCAAGTAAGGAATCTATACCCTCACTTGATTGATGCTTGAAAATAAACTTTTGGTTGTCCAAAAGATTTTTCAGTGGGAAGGTCGTGATCTAAATTGGATCCTAAACACTCTCTAAGTTTTCATAAACTCTTTCAAATTATGCCAAAAATATTCAAGTCTTAGAAATATCAAGCTATCAGAAGGAATCCTTGTGACAGTTATAATTGTGATCAGCGTAGAGCAATAGGGACCCTCGCTCGAGTGTGCAGACTATTGGCCCACGGTAACGTGCGCTGGCACAAATTGGCAAGCCCAGAGGCTAATTCAGGAAACGGCGGTGGATTCTAATACGTGATTAGTTCTAGTGCTAAAAGTGCTAATCCCATATCACAGGGAATTCCCCTCAATGAAGGAAAGACCTGAAATGCCTGGACCCAAAATAGCTATGAAATGTGGAAAAGTAATTAATTTGGTTCTGTGGATTCCACAAAACAGGCAATATATCGAAGGCTTTGAGGCCATAAGCAGTTTTTACCGAGTCCCACTCGATTCCAGACATTGAGTGACATGCGTCTAGCGGAAGAGAGAGAAAACCACTCACATCGGATAGGTAAATGTCACGCTACTTACTCGCCTGATATGAACGATGACCGTAGGATCTCGGGGGCCCAAATCAATGGCAGAGGCATGTCTCGATAAATGACAATGTTTGATAAGGTTATAGATCAAGATTACATGGGATTTGAAGTCTGACATGGATGATGAGTTGGCAAAAGATTCGTGTTTCACGGGTGATCTTGAAGAAAATGGAAATAATGGCCATTCAAAAACGATTCAAGGAATCTGACACACTCAGTTCATTAGGAAACAAGTGGCCACCTCCTTCTGAAGTGTTACACAGTGATGATGACACAGAATAGGCGAGTTCAAATGGATAGAGGCAGGAAAACCAGAACGCTGGGAAGGAGAGACAAATTGACAGAAAGCAAACTGGCTTTCAAGCCATGAAGTGACAGAAGCAGGGAACACATAGAGACAACACAGAGAGGAGTTAGTTAGATGCAAAAAGCTAAGAGCAAAGAAAAAAGAGAAGAAGTTGAGCTGACCTAAAGGTAGCTTCGAGCCAGATAGAGCTAGAGAGAGTCAGAGAGTCTGTTCACTCCAGATAAAGCTTGAGAGGTTCAAGTGAGCTCCTTGGCATAGGCCTATCATGTATGAGTTTCATATTGGGATCATACTACTGTGACCAGTAGAGGTCAAGTACTAGTAATGAGTATCTTTGTACTCCAATCCTAGTGATTCATATCTGTTGAGTGAGACTGAAATTGATCTCACTGTTGTGAATAAACTCTTCTTCGAAAACATAATAGAGAGGTCACCACTGAAAGTTGGACCAGGAGACATAGCCCAGGAGCATTGGGTGAACTCCTTATTAAACTTGTTGTATTACATGTTTGACTGTTATGTTTTCTCTAACTACCTCAATGTCTATGTATTCTAGCAATCTTATTGATCCATTGCATAAATTAGCATAGGCACATCCATGCACGTGAGTCTGTAATAACTTTAATTCTTTATTCTGTGTAAATTATAGATCACCAACGCTCTCTTGAATTCTCCTTGTCTAAATCTACAAGTCGTGCATATCCTTCAGGATACTCCCCAATGTCTGCATATACTCTTGTTTGAACTGTTGCCACGGTTCCATTGTGGTATCTCGTACCTTATCCCCAATCTCATCTAAGTCCCCTTCAGTGAGGATCAGTCGATCTGGATGTGACTACCTGTCTGATTTTTTATCCTTCCTTTGACTAGATGTTGTCTCCCTTTAGCACTTTAACAGCCTGAAAGGAGTGATTTTAGCGCCACCCCTACTTCCTTCCTACTCAGATTGTTCCTGCTCTTCTTTATGTTGGGAAGCTAATGCATTGACTCCCATTGTGTCTACTTTTACAGCATGCTCTTTCCCAACATGCTTTTTCGCAACACACTTATTTTGAAGAAGCTCACTTTCATAATGATATTTTTCAGCAATTACCTTATGAGCGACATCTTTCTTATTTACAGCATATCGCTCCTACTTTACTGGTTCCTACGCCAAGGTATGTGGTCTCCTGCCACTCTGCTAGGCATAGTCCCATGATTTCCTGCACATCAGCCTCTGTAACTAAGTATGGCAACTTGTGCCACATAGTCTTAGGGTCTTGCCTCACCCAGATAGATACATTTTCAAAGTCGGCCTTGAATTCCGCAATGGAGACAACCCTTGCCTTTGACTTATGACTTTTCAAAGGTCCATATCGACCAATATCTAGAATACCTTTGACTTTGTGATCCTCTCCATACCTTTTGTCACCCACAACGAGGTGAAATTCGCTACCTCCGATAATTCTTCACCCTGTAGAGGGAGTTGAATATCCTCTTGTAGTCGCCATGCAACTAGTATAATCAGCAGAAGGAGCCAGGCATAGTGAAATGCCTTAGTTTCCTTGTGTTCTTCATGGAAGTTTGATAATAATTCCATGCAAAGATACTGCACCCCGTTTTACTGTACCCCCTTAGCACACTGCACAACCTGTGAAATTATAGAGACCAGAACCTCCTCGAAGCGGCATTTTCTCATGATTTTCCCTGACAAAATTTGAGCGGCAAATTGCACTGCTTGTTCTATAATTGAGTGGATGGAGTACCCTCATGACTTCTTCACTAGCCTAAACTCAGTTTTCATCCTATCCAAAAGCTCCTTCTCTTTGCTCTTGCCTCCAAAATCTTTGGCTGGGTCGGCCCCTTTATAGGGAAACTTTGTAATACGATGGATCAACATATGTATTATGAAGATGGTTTCACCTAACCACAAAAACCCATCATGCACCAGCGTGAGCAACTGGCACACACAAGCAATATTGATAATTGTTTCGTGGAAGTGTGGCACACATAACATATGTAGCAATCTAGCTTGCTCGACGCAGTTTACCCATTTCATAGGTTCCAGCCTTGTGACCCTAGGCTCTTCATAGTAAATCCTGGTCATGTATTTATTGGTGGCCAAATGACAAAATATCTCATGGTTGTTGAGATCCCAATCCTCCAGCTTTAACATCAAGATACACCCACACTAAGGCGAATTTTCATTGTCAAAGTTATAAATTAATGATGAATAGGACACCTAATTACCGAATGCAAGAAAAAAATTGACCTCAAGAGCAGGGTGTCGGTGTAGTCCGTGGAGGATTCTAGGGAAATGGAAGAAGAATAATATGAAGGGATGGAAGGGGTCATGGCCAAATTATTTTCTATAACTATGGTGAAGAAGGATAGTTCGCACAAGACTGCCAGAACCCCACCCATCCATCATGTCAATATTGCAGATAGTTTGACCATGTGATAGATGATTTCCCAATCCTTATAGAAAATATGCAAGAAAAGAAGATGTAGACCGAATAGCCTATGTAGGACATCTAGATGATGAGGGTCTCATGAAGAAGATCATAGTGTAAATATAATGACATGAAGTGATATGGCCAGAAGAGAAGACAAGGGAAAGTAGCCTGAGGCTGAAGGTTGGGTGCGTAAGACTACCAAGAAACAAGTATACTTTGATCTTAATAAATCTAAAGATACACTAATGGAAGCAAAGAAAAGCTTTTTTAAGGCCTCGAACTCAGGAAGTCAGAAGAAACTGTTGGAAACTAGTACGACACACAAGGTAGATCCTTTGTTGTTAACCACTTTTCCAAAGACCTGTATGAAATTGCTGCATTATAAGAAGGTGGTAGAAGGACTCCAAGAGCTAATAGAAAACTATGTAGGTAATATTAAGCTTCCTTTAGAACATCATGTTGTAAGGAATCTAGATAAGCATAAAAAATGAACGGGGTGCAAAATGGGGCTAACCATGAGGATAAGAGAGTATGAAATGGACAAGGTAATCTTAGATTTCGGGATAGATGCAACTATGTTTCCAAGGAAAATGTTGGAAAGGATGGGGAGACCTATGCTACAACGGTATCCTATATAGCTACGCACGGCCAGTGAACATAAGATTATTCCAATGGGGTGATTATATGGTGTGACGGTAGATATTGAAGCAGCAAGTGCTCTAGTGGATTTTGAAGTAATAGAAATAGTAGATGACAGCAATCTGTATCGTGCACCACTAGGAATTGGTTGGGCTTTTGACATGGATGCAATAATTAACTTGAAGAAGCGGAAGATGAATTTTGAAAGGAAAGTGCTTAGGGTTAAAGTGCCAGTAGACCTTATGGAGGGAGCACACTATATTGAGCCTATTCACGACTTTGTGGAGGATGATGATGATCTGGATCAAATATACAAGATCACAATGTGAGACAAAGATTAGGTCAATCCTACAACTGATGGATGAATTGTGCGGGACAAAGATAGTTCCTGTACCTTAGACTCACATGAAGAGCTCAAGCACTAGTAGAATTAGTTGCACGAAGTATCTACACTCTGGTGCAATATGATGACCAAATCACTGCAATGTGTCTCAATTGAGGTAAGAAAGCTTCCACATTATGATGGCTAGGCTAATGTTCATCTATTCTTGGATGAGTATGAAAGGGAAGTTCCTAAAGGACATCATTTCCAAGTGCTTGAATTGGCACTGCATGCTACACCTACCCTTTGGTGGGGTGCGCACAAGGAGAACTTCACTGGTTATAAGGAATATAAAAGGATTATGAAATTAAGGTTCGGATGTGCTAATACCAGGATGGCTGAGAAATACAATGGGAAGGATGATCCTCGTGAGCATTTGGCACTATGGACAAGAGCGTGGGGAATGGAGCCACAATTAGAATGGGTGCACATCTTCTATCATATTTTAGATACAATCCCAATGAACTAGTCCTTGGAAACAGAGCTTCACCATGGGATAGCTGAATGGGACATCTTGAGTGAAATTTTTTTATTGATGTTCATCTTTGAGGATGCATTCGAATGCATTGAGTAAGCGCTTCAGGAGATAAAAGACAATATATTCAATATGCCTAATGAACCAATAGAATGGACTCAAACAGATTGGAGTACATAGCTAAGCCATGTGCTGGAATGTTCTAATATGAATACTGAGGAGGAAGAAGAAGATTCATGGAATATTAACATTCAAGAACTAAAGGGACAATGCAAATTTGAGGGACCTCACACAGAGAACCTCGATGTAACAAAACTGTTAAAACCATAGGAAGTAAATATTGGATATGACAGAAAGCCTAAGTTTGTGAAGATATGAGAATATTGGGATTAATATACAGTCCACAAGGTGGCCAAACTACTACGTGAATACCAAGATCTATGCCCAGAAAATTTCTCGGATCTAAATGGTATCATAGGACATTTGGCCATAATGGAGATTACTTTGAAACCTGACACGAAGCCCATAAAGAAGACACCTTATTGGCTCAAACCAAAGTATAAATAAAAGGTGCACAAAGGGCTTGATAATATCCTAGATGCCGGAATCATTAATCCAATATAAGAATCTGATTGGGTGAGCCCAATGGTTGTCTAGGAAAGGAAAGAGCAAGGAAAAATTCATATATTCATAGATCTAAGAAATTTGAATGATGGAAGTGTGCATGATCCATTTCAAACACCATTTACATTTGAAGTGTTAGATAATATTGGAGGACGGGGTTCTTATTCATTCATTGATGGGTTCTCAAGATACCATCAAATAAAGATCGCACCGAACGATCATAGCAAGACAACCTTCAGGACAGAGTGAGGTTGTTTTCAGTATATAGTAATGCCATTCAGACTGAAGAATGGATCCACAATCTTCTCTAGGGTAGTAATAACCATGTTTAAGGAGTTTATTCATAAATTCTTGGAGGTATATTTTGATGACTAGAATTTGTTCGAATTAGTAAAGCACCATGTTGGTAGTCTGTGCCTATTGCTAGATACGTGTTGGAGATACTAGATCATGCTGGACTTAAAGAGATGTATATTTTGTGTGCATTTTGGAATTTTTCTCAGCAATGTAGCATGCGAGCAGGGATTGATAGTGGACGCTGTGAAGATAGTTGTGACTGTGAAGTTAGAATCCCCCAGTAATGTAACGCAGTTGCACACGACACTAGGGGACACTGGCTATTATATAATATTTATCAAGGCTAATGCTCAGATCACTACACTGATGGAAAATTTATTGATGAAAGACACAATGTTTTGCTGGAATGAAGAGTGTTAGTGTAGTTTGGATGTACTAAAGGAAAATATGGTGACTGCGTTGATCTTGGTCTTCCTAGATTGGAAAAAAGATTTTCACGTTCATGTTGATGCCTCTTACATTGTGCTAGGTGCAGTATTGACCAAGGTAGGAGAGGGAGAAATTGATCATCCGATAGCCTTTGCAAGTAGAAAACTATCAAAGGCTAAGAAGAACTACTCCACTATGGAGCATGAAGGGCTGTCGATGGTTTATGCATTGCAAAAGTTTCGGCATTACTTGTTGGGTGCACATTTTAAAATGTATATAGATGATTCTGCACTGAGATACTTGGTCAATAAGCCTGTGTTGGCGGGGGGAATCTGCAGGTGGTTATTGTTGTCCCAGGAGTATAACTTTGAAGTAATTGTGAAACCTGGAAGGCTGAATTTAGGATTGTTGAGTTATGAAATGGGTATGTATTTACTGTTAATTCCATCACCTTTTTCCTCTTTTCTTATCTCTTTCATATCTTGATACGCTAACATATTGATGGATTATGATAGGAAACAGATGAACTAATTTTGATTAATATTTAGCCATCATAAATAACTCTTATTCCTTTTTATGTAGAGAAATGACGAAAGTAAGAACTGTTGTTCCCTAGAGATGGAACATCATAAACCAACAAAGGAAGAATGGGGCACATTGGTTGTGGTCAGGTCGGAGGATGAATCAGGAAGATCAACACTAAATATGAAGGGTGTGAGAAGATAGCATTTAGTTGTGAATCCCTCAAGATCTCCTGATCCTGAGGGATCGCATTTATATTTTACCTCTTTCTGAATATAAAAGAAAAAGACTATAGGATGAAAGGGGATCAATCTCTGTTTATTTCAAATTGTAATTTTAATTTACAGACTCGTACGGTCGGAGAACACGACCGTATTGTAACAAGACTTGAGCTCAATGGTTAATATATAATTTATGTTATTGTTGATTCGTATTCTCTGAAGTAGCTCAACATTATTCACTGGTGGCTAAGGGATCGCCCTCTGGTGCATTGAATTGCTATCCCTTGTGTTATATATTTCTGATTCACACAACTTTGTGTGGTTTAATATTTTAACCATTTTCTGTGAGTTTATCTTATTTGTTGTTTGCTGATTTTCTCTATTGAATATTTTCTTTACATGTTTCACAACATTGTCATTCGATTCTATTTATGCTTATTAAATATTAAATTAATTAGCTGATTAAGACGGTGAGCATTGTTGATTTAATCAGCTGAAAGAGTTTGGTTACCACTATTAAATGCTTAATGGACATCCTTTCTATTTGATTTGCTTAATTGAGATTGAGTGTGATTCAGATAGGATCAGCTAAAAGAGATTGTTTAATGCTACTACGCTCTCGGTTGATGCTATTGTCAATGGAATTACTTTTTTGAGATTTTATTACAATTTTAGCAGAGGATTAAGTCTTGATTCTTAGATGTAATATTTCCTTTAACAGTTGCAAATTGGTTTTATAAATGCATCCGTTTACTCTTGTCTCAAAGGTTTATACTTCATTTTAAGAAACATTACTCTCTGGATTCATTCCATTCAAATATTGTGTACAGTCTTGGAATAAAAGGACTTGCCTGGGTTGATGATTAATGTGAGATAATTTGGAGTTTTAAAAGACACCTTTTAGCACCCAACATTTTGGCGTCGTTGCCGGGGACAAGAAGATAAGGAACCTTATGTGATATACTACATCAACAAAAATTTAACTCCTGCTGAGTTGAATTACACAGTGACTGACAAAGAGTTTCTCACTATAATCTATGTTATTAACAAATTCAGACACTATATAACAAGGTACCCTGTAGTCCTATATATTGATCACTCTGCTACTAAATATTTAGCTAATAAACCTATTACGAATGGAAGAGTGACATGATGGTTAATCCCTTTGTAGGAATTTGACATAACGATCATGGATTGACCAGGAAAGAAAATTTGGTGGCAGACTTCCTCTCACGTGTGCGAAGAATAGATGACACAATGGTAGTAGAAGACTAGTTCCTTGATGAGAACCTATTTGTTGTGACCATCAAAACACAGTGGTACGCAGATGTCATGAATTACCTATCAGTGGGAAACCTACCGAAACACCTGATGCCCAGGAAAAGAAAACTAATAGTGAAATGTAGAACTTAGTTCTCCTAGATGAGAGGATACCTCTTTCACACAAGAGCCGATATGCATATCTGCAGGTGTATCAGGGAAGACAAAACCTACGATATCCTAAAAGCCTGCCACAATGGACCTTGTGGTGGACACTTTGAAGACCGTAGGACTGGACATAAAGTCTTATAGATGGTCTATTATTGTCCCACCATTTTTAAGGATGCCACGAAATTTGTGTAGGCATGCAATAACTGCCAAAGAATGGGCCTCCCTAGCCAGTCTGACGAGATGCCCCTACATCCACAACTAGTCATTAAACCTTTTAAACATTGGGAATTAGATTTCATTGGCCCAATAAATCCATCGTCTAATCAAAATTTGAATATAATGGTTGCAACGGAATATGTGACTAAATGGGTGGAGGCAGAAGAATTACCAAGGGAAACAGAGGACATTATAATTCACTTTATTTTCCAAATTTTCGTGCAGTATGGCTTGCCCAGATAAATAATTAGAGATGGAGGGCCGCAATTTGTAGGCCATAAGATTGCTACTACACTAAAAAATCATCACATTTTGCATAGAATTGCATCTCCATACCACCCGCAGGAAAATAGCCAAGTAGAAAGTACCAACAAAGTAATGGAGGCCATTCTGACAATGACATTCACCCCGAACAAATGCGATTGGGCTACCTGATTGCCAGAAGCCCTATGGGCATCGCATGACTTGGAGGAGTACCACAGGATACTCCCCATACCAGCTAGTGTTTGGCAAGGATCCTATCCTCCCCATAGAATTTGAAATTTAGACATTGAGGATAGTCCAAGAAGTAGGGATGGATTTGAATGAAGCACAAATTAATAGATTACAACAAATAAATGAATTGGATGAAATTCGGCTATCAACTCTTCAATATACTACACTTATTCAACAAAAAAGAGAAAAATGGCATGAAACCCTCATCAATAAAAAGATATTCCATGTAGGTGACTCAGAACTTCTTATGATTCCAGGTTCCAGGATTTCCCGGGCAAACTCCAGACTAGATGGTTAGGTCCCTACGAGATAAAAGAGGTGAATTTTAATGGAACCCTTACATTAGTTTCCATTGATGGGTATGGTTACTCTTTTAAAGAAAATGGGCATCGGGTATGCCTCTACCACAAATCGCTTACAAGCGAGTCCTTCTACCAACATATACACGAAGATTCTATGATACGAATTCTCACTGAAGAAGACAACTCTTCGACAGCACCAGTCTAGTAAAGAATTTATTTTTGAAACCTGCACATACAATTTCTTTTTTGTTTTGTTTCTATTCGATTGTATTTGCTTAGAACAGTACAGATGATTGCTTGTTGGTTTTTTTCTTGCTTTCCTTTACTATCCCCTATAGGGAATAGTTGTTTTTCCCTATGGGGAACAACACTTTTTCGTGTGCATTCATATTTGTTGTTCCCTATAGGGAACAACTATTGTTCCCTATAGCGAACAACACTTTTCATGTGCATTTTTCTTTCTTGTTCCTCTTAGGGAACAAATCTTGTTCCCTATAGGGAACAACACTTTTTCGTGTGCATTTTTCTTTGCTATTCCTTATAGGGAACAACTATTGTTCCCTATAGGGAACAACACTTTTTCATGTGAATTTTTCTTTGTTGTTCCCTATAGGGAACAACAACCATTCCCTGTAGGGAACAACACTTTTCTTGTGCATTTTTCTTTATTGTTCCTTATAGGGAATAGCTATTGTTCCCTATAGGTAACAAAACTTTTACATGTATTTTTCTTTGTTGTTCCCTATAGAGAACAACACTTTTTACGTGTATTTTTCTTTGATGTTCCCTATAGGGAACAACACTTTTTGCGTGTATTTTTCTTTGCTTTTCCCTATAGGGAACAACTATTGTTCCCTATAGGGAACAACTATTGTTCCCTATAGGGAACAACTGCTATTCCCTATAGGGAATAACACTTTTTGTGTGTGTTTTCTTTTGTTGTTCCCTTCAAGCAAAATCACCTTGTGAGTATTTTGGAGAACACCCTTTCTCCCCCTTCCAAGATCATTCTTAGCCCATCCCAGTTCACTCTTTATGATCCCCTTTATGTCATAAAAGTACAATAAATATCTGAGGACAACAAGTATGGAGTCTACAGAAGCAGACAAATATCTTGAATATTATTATCGTTAACAAGATGACTTTGTGATGATTGAAACAGAAAGGACACAATTATCTATATCACTTCACTATCCTCATTTCCACTATAAATGAAATTGATTGATTATCTTACCATGCTGGTTCTTTTGCATCTCGTATAATTCTCTCTATTTATTATCAATAAAATTATTTGTATATTTTTTTCTGTTGATATGTTCAAATTTCTTCCACCATCCATACTCTTAAGGAGTACTGAGCCACCCTCTCTATATATAAAACGGGGAGTGCTTAATATATATATATATATAATATTATATATATATATATACATATATATACTATACATATATATATATACCATATATATATACATTTAATTATATATACATATTATATATATATACATAATATATATATTACATCTATATATATATACATATAATATATATATATATATATATATTCACTAACAATTTTATGATTTTTTTCCATAGATGGAGGATAAGGGGTCTCATCACTAGCTAGCCTACCATGATCATAAGGTAGGATCGAAGTGGCATTCCCACTATAGCCACCACACCAAGGATATGATCCAATGGATGCATCAAGAAACAAAGTCCTTGGAACAGGAAGTCTCATCACGAGCCAACCTGACCACTTTTGCTACTTCCCAGTGAATGGCAATGTTTTCATCTGGCTACCATGCCAACACATTGGTCTCTACTATGGGCATAATAATGCACTTCCCTAATTATACATAGAGGACCATGGCTCCCAAGGGTTAGAAAGAAACTCTGTCGAGGCTATGGATTCCTGTAGGCAATAGAAGCTCTGCTTATGGTATTGAAGTTTTATTTTCTACATCAACAATTATTACAATTCCTTCTTCTTATGTTTCTATTTCTTCCTATGGAGAGATTATTTCCCTGACTTACCTTGATCATTTATGCATGAGTTAATCTTTTAAAATAAATCACAAAATTTTCAAGTGGAATAACGATAGTAAAGTATCATCTCCTATGTATGCTATTCTTTTTCTTTAACGCATCACCTCACAACATCTTATCACTTATTAATAATTCTCGTTACATGGCTTGTTTTCATTGCTCTAATATCCTTTATGATCCTTTCATTAATATATGTAACTTTCCACTTTTATTACCCAATTCATCACCCCTTCACTTCATCGCCAGCGGGTCATCCTTTCATCCATTCAATCATAGGTGACCTATCGTTTCGAGAGGGGGCAAGGACCTCCAGTATACTCTTGCATGCTCTGTCATATTTTCATTTGATTTTTTAGAATAATATGACATCCCATAATCATAGAGCATGTGGCATTATAATAGTCGTCGATAACGATATTTATGTTTATAAAGCATCACCTGATAGAGCCATTACAACCATTTGTTATTCCATCTATTGGCTCTACTCATTGCAGTGCTTTCTCCACTGCACTAATCGTTTACAGAAGTCAAGCATCATGGGAGGAATAGAAGTGCACCAACAACCTTTAATATTGGGCATCTCTAATGAAGCTAGGGAAATTCTAGCTTGCGCAGGATGAATAGCATATTTTACAAGATTTTAACCCCCCAATGAGGAAATCACCATTGAATTTTTACAGCATCTTCAAAATGGAAAATCCTTGGTAAGAGGTAGACAAATCACTGTAACAGATGTTGTGATAGCAGAAGTGTCTGGGTTGTCGGCAAATGGACTAGTATGGGCTGACAAGCGATTAAGTTTGCATGGCGCTATGGAGATTTTTAAGGATGAAGGACAAGAGCTAATCAAGAAGGGTAAAGGCAGTCAACCATCTTCTCTTGAAAATCCATGCGTAGAATTGTCACGAGTTGTCCAAAAATATATTACCTGTGATGGGCGTAGAGACGAGGTAAAGTCGTGTCAACTCAAAATTTTAGCAGTTTTAAAACAAAAATGCTCAATTAATTTTCCTGCACTGTTGAATTTGTTATTGCATGACACTCCCAAGAGGCTAATATGGTCTCAACATCTAGAAGCAGTAGTTAGCCGCCATTGTCTGATCAGGTTAATAGTTAGTCACAACCTTTCCCAACAACAATCAACCTGGGATGATTTCATATTGGCCCTCGAAAGAGGTGAAAACCTACCAGCACCTAACCGTGTTCTAAAAATAAAAAGGATTGCGCTTTCAGGAAGTAAACCTCACAAACACAGATGATCTACAACATTGAAGTCAAAATAGGGAATGTCTAAAAATCCTCAAGGCAACGCTAGTCAACCCATAGAATTATCCAGCCCCGTAAATGTAAAACACTTGCAACCAGAGTCGGAAGGACAAGACAACCATGAACTAGAACCTGATGAAGGAACAGGGCATTCTGATGATGAATGGAGAAACGAAGTAGGGCCTCCTCAAAGACCAAATATGAGTTCTAAAGATGATATTTTGCATGATTTTGAGGCAGGGATAGGCCAAGTCCTGGCCAACATGAACGCCTACATGTAGCCTGAAGAACCACTTAATCCTAACTTAGGAGAAACCCAATCTCCAAGGAATTCTAGCTATACAAAAATTATGTCTTCCTCAAAAGATACAAATCGCGAAGTAGAAACAGGCATAGAGGCTATTCCGGAATTAGAGGACCAATCTAGTGACATGCTCCTAGTGGAAAACAGTCATGAAGGTCTAGACATAGAACATAGGCCAAGAAGAGGAAGCTGAGATAGAGGTTATTCGGGAGTCTGATAATCAATATTGAGACATGGTCTTATTGGAACAAAGCCACGGTGAACAAACAGGCTGTTACCTAGAATAGTGTCCACTCGGAGCTGCTATAACCACTAAGACTGGTAGCTATCTTAGAAACGAACAACTAAAGACTACTTTCACTTTCCTTTATGAAAAATAGGTAAGAGTGGAACAAAGGGCACCAACCTTAGTCTTGCACTTGGTTCCTTGACTGATTCTTCTCTTTCATGATAGATATTTGTCGCTTCTTCTTCATCTGCCCAGCTTCAAAGAGCACCTGTGGAATCAAAGCAACATAATACTATCGAAGAACAGAGATTTATATTCATAAATAACATAGGAGCAGATATGTATTAACCACACAAATGCATATACAATCAAACATACAAGAATGTGGAGGAAAACATGAATAGCTTTATTAATAACAAGAATAGCAAGAGGATTACAACCAATTGTTCTGACCCAACATCATCCTCCAGCAAGAAATCCCATCTTCACCTCAATTGAAGCTTAGATCACCCAACACTATGAAGTTTCACCAGAAAACCAACAACACTTCTCTACAAGATACAAGATTCTAGCCTTTGGATCTCTGTGATGAGGGATCCATATATAGATGATTGTATAGGGGTGAGTCATCTTCTGGGGTTTTGATTAGTTTCCTCTCTCTGATAGTTCTTGATTCCACTTGGAGATTGATGATCTCTTACTCATCCCTGGTTGAAAACAGAGAGGCAAGTGTTAGAGGGGAAGCTTCTAGAAGATTCTATGGTCTTCCACCTCGCAAACAGCCTCTGCCATTTGTCCATTCTCACCCATTGCACCCTACAGAGGGGCCATCGAGTATGCATGACACCCTTTACACTGGGAAGGTGATATGCATCGCACCCTCTGCACTGGGTATTCATTATGGTCCATTTTTTACCATTTCTGAGCAGTTTTTAGTGGATAACTTCTGGGAGATGATGTAATCAGCCGACCTTGTTCCTTTAGGTAGTGAAGCAACACTTTTAGGGACTTAGGAGCCCTCAGTTTATGGAGATTTATGATTGGGGTTGCAGTGCCCAAAAATTTCTATAACAGTTGCCCCCTAAAGCATGAGGTCGTTAATATTTTGATGTCGGGTAAAATGCTTTATCATGAAGATCCGAAGTTTTTTTGAGCTGGGAGGTGACCTGTAATAAGATACAATACAATACATTATATTCATAATATTTTTCATGATCTAGCTATGGCGGCCATTCCCATGGTCAACTTTATCAATTCATTTTCATGTACATAGGACAGACAATCGTCTGTGTAGCAGACTGATGATTCAGACTCATCATCCTTTGATTTGGATCATCATCTGTTTGGAAATGATGTACATTTGATGTATTTATATTCCTGAATATATCGCAGCCCGGATGGATGAAACTAGATCCGGGGTCTTCAACACTTGATCGATCTTCACTCGGAGTACAAGTCGATCCATGTGAAAAAAAATTCTGGAGTCAAATATGGAAAGACCTCACCTAATTACCAGCCAATGATGTGAGCTGTTAACAGGCGTGAGAGGAGTCACCAATAATGATAATGACCCTCAAAGTACTACAGTACAATTCGTGCGGTGTGAAAAAGGACTTGGCATCGAACACCATGCAAAATCTCTCGGTCGAGGGACATTAATGTAAACCTATCGCCGAAAGTGAGAAACTTGCCATTGAGGCATGCAAGCTTCAAAGTACTGAAAGGGGTGTTCCGAGGTCGACTTCTTGGATAATGAGCTGATGTTCACAAGAAGTGACCCATCGTAGGAGGGCCTTAATGAATCCCACATCTATGACATGGAATGAAGCAAATGATTTTGGAGGTGAAAACAATCTGATGATATAGGGCTCAGGGTGGCAATCATGAAAGAATGGAGCGTGAATGTATTGCAGCGGGTGAGACATAGGTGAATTCTCTAAGTGACTTCTCTTGAACATATCAACAACGCTGGCGATGGATTGGTAGCGTTAACAACAAATATGGATGGTGTGATGGACAAATGGTGATATGACCAGTGAACAGAACAACCCAACCCGACTTGGCTGCAGAGAGAAAGTGTCATGTTCAAGAGCGACTTGCTACAAATAAAGTTTTTCAAGTTTTCTTTCGAATTTTCCCCAGTCATTACTGACTAGTACCTCTTTATTTTTGTCAAGCTTGAGGAGGATAACATATGCTTGTTATATAGTTCGCCTTTCGGGTGAACCTCTCACTATATTTTAGCAATCCTAGCGACAGTGAAACTCGTTCTCATCCATTTGGACAAGTTTGTCGCTATTCAGTTTTAACGAGTTTAACGAAAAAGATAACTCGGTCCTTTTCAATTTTAGAGAGTCTGAAAGGAATGGAAATGAAACTCCAATGATTCTTTTTCGTCATATAATCCCTTAAGTCCGAAAAAGCATAAAATAATACGAAAGGGATTAATGTTCGGTAATTTTAACAAGCCGAACAAGACAAGCACTCGATCGTTTTGTGTAATAATCCCTCAAGTCCAAAAATATTAAAATCTAGAGGAGGGATAGCACTTCTGATGACTTTAACGAGCTAGAGAGGCTAATCGCTTGGCAATATTTTCATATTTTATGAGTGAATTGAAAAGATCTTAAAGGAGACTCGTTTTTCGAGGAACGTGTGATGATTTCGAGTAGCATTTGATTCCAGGTAAGGTTTGGAATTTTCCAATCACGGCAGTCTCACAAGGATGGCTAATAGAATCACTCTTTGCAGATGTTCCTCAAAAGGGTAAACAATGAAATGGAGGTGAATGATCAGCTAAAAAATAGAGTGGAGGTGATGATGAGAACATGACCAAGGCTCAAAAGATGATGATAATGCATTCACAATGGTTATTTACCGGAAAATTGGTTCATTTTTTAATGAGCTTCAACTCTGGGGGAAACATTTTCTCATTGCTTATGTTTATTTTTTAACGAGCTTGAATTCCGCGTTAAAACTGTTCATGCCAGTCATATAATAAGGATATCTCATCTAAGATGCCATTTTTTGTGGGGCTTGCATCTTTTAAAGCTTTTCCCCTGATCCTTTCTTTATGCAAGCTAGGATCGCTTTTCGCTTGCATGCAAAAAGATTTGTATGCCCCCAGGTATAGTGAAAAATTCCCAAGTTACCATATGAAAGCTCTCCATCCATGTCACAAACAAAATGCTTCCTTGGCGATGTCTACCGAGATAGACAAAGGTGAGTGGCGCAGTCACCTCCACTCACATAACTTTGACGAGGGAATCTTATTCCAGTCTAATCCCCTTTTTCTAAATGGGCAGGTGTTTCAGACTAGTCATATATCCCCCATCGAAACCTACTATATACCCAAGGTTTTCCTGCCTAAACAAACCAGGGTGCATGCCCACTGGGTTTTAGTCATATCCTCCTGAATCGCTCACGCTCATCAGGTGGACGACTGGAGATCGATGAGAGATTCCTTGCATGAAAAGACCATTTAGGGATGGCATTTGGCTATTTGATATGTGTGAACCGGGGAATGACAGTTGGTCTACGAGCTTGACCACTCTGCCTTCATGCGGAAAGCACATTACTCTAAAGAGTGAGGAGATGACGGCTCCCATGCAATAAATATAGTCACGCCCAAGGAGTATATTATAATCCAGGGGTCCATGGACTACCATCACGTTCATGTGAATAGTTTTCCTTCTCAAAGTAATGGGCGCATTGGGAAGGATCCCTAATGGTTGACTTATTCCTTTGTCAAAGCCTGTCATATTTCTCATTTCAGGCAAAAGCGATGGCGAATAAAGCGCTTTCCAAGAAGTTGAGGAAAGGATACTCACAGAAGCCCCTTCATCTATGATGGTACCAGCCATGACCATTCTATAAGCTTGTACAATGATTCTGAATGGTACACTAGTTGGTACACGGGGTCTGCCTAGTAGATTCCAATCGAAGGAAACGAGTAGGTTACTTGGAGGTGGGACTGAATAGTTGGCCGGATATGACTCTAATTAACTTCCTTCTTACGGTAAAGGAATGGGTAGATTGCCCCCAAGTTCATCGGAGTTTGTGTTTACGAAAATAATTTGAATGGTGTTGTTCTCTTTCTCTTCATTGACTGTATCATTCGAAGATGAACCTTCTAAAGGCAAGACCGGGTTAACTGCCACCTCGACCTTTTGACTTTCATCTGGTATGGATTCAGAGGATTCGTTTTCAATGATAGATGTTTTGGCCGACCACAATGGCGTGCCAGCTAGATTTTCAACCAGTGGTGGACTTGGAAAGAGTTTCTTATATCCAGGAGGGAGCCGTAGCTGTGAAGAAAGACGGTCATCCAAAACTCTTTTAGCTTCATCTAGGAAGGTGTTATCACTTAGAACTAAAAGTTTGATGCATATAATTGTCTGTCCTAGTCTGATGACAAAGGTTTGTGTTAAAGTTGATTTCATTTTATTTTTCTCACTTCGGATTTGGAGTTTTAAAAGTTTTTAACTTAAATCATACTCCACTCCTATTGGTTCTCCTCCACCCATCATTGTTCCATAGTCATGTCTTGTCTTATCCGAGTCACCGTGTCTTTTAGTGATTTCGCAACGTAATCTCATTTGCCAATTTCGCAGCGCAATCATGGTTTAGCAGTTTTGCAGCGCGTCATGATTAGGCAGTTTCGTAGTGCATCATTAAAATTTATAACTAACAGCGCTGCGAAATCATGGATTCGTGCATTTCGCAGTGAATCTTTCCCGAAACGTCAAGTCCGTAGGTGAGTCATCATTTGTGTCTACTCATGTCAGTTTGTGTACCTCTTGTATCATGTTTGAACGTTCATTTGCCACTACTCCACCAATAGACTGTTGATATGCACAGAAATATCATTCCCAAGAGATTTTACCGTGCATAGACCTTAATGATGGTCGTAAGTGCTGCCTGATTATGTATTGAAGTGTTTCAATTTGAATTTCAAGCGAGATTGATTACAAGCGAGGCTGAATTAAAAAAAGGAGCTGAATCACCATCCCGACCGGAGCTGTTAGAATTTGGGTGTGAATATCTCAAAGGAAAAATGGAGAGAAAAGAGCACAGATCCGGTAAATGTTAGAGGAATGAACCTGAAGGCCTGGACATAGCGTTGAGGGATGAAGGCGTGAAGAAAGCGTTCAAAGAGGTGTTGGAACTTTTGCAAAAAACTACAAGGGGGACATGCACAGGTAACTAAGGAATTTGCGCTAAAATTCACTGGTTTAAATTCAAAGATAGCCATGCTAGAAGTACAGGTTTCTCCAGAAGTAATAGCTGCTGTAACAAAGATCCCAAGAGGACGGGAAGAATGGTTTAAAAATTTTAAATTTGATATGAATCCTTGTAAGGAGTTTTTAAAGGAGGCATATGTAAATGAAGACTTAAAAAAAGCAGTGCCCAGAAATTATGTCAAGGAACATTATGCTCTTCTTCTCACCTGCATATAGAAATATTTGACCTGTGAAGGAAGGTACAATAAGGTCTATTCTTACCATTTTAAACTTCTCTTGCATTTCACTGGGAAAGTCTCCATAGACATTCGTTTTTATTTATTTCGCAGTTTAAGTAAGATGTGTGATAAGGTGCAGCTGAGGAAATAGGACTGTGAAACCTCTTTATTTCATCATGGTTTGATTAAGTTTCTAGTTTTAGATGGCCTCCAAAAGATAGGTAGAGACTGGAATTCGTTTATTTTCATGGCTGGATTCCAAAACAAGACTGGCCTTACTCCACAACCAGCCAGAGAATTCACCATAGCTGAGCTTCAAAAGGAAGTAAGAGCTAAAAGCAAACTAAGTCATAGCTAAGAAAACCAGTGAAGCTACTAATCATTCAAGAACAACCTCAGCAATCAACAAAGGAAAAAACTAAGGGTAAGAAGACTATACCTGAAACAAGCAAATCTGAAGCAGTCTCAAGGGTAAGGACAAAAAGGCAAATAAATAAGGAAAAAGGTAAAGCTATAGCTGTTGAAGAGAGCCCAGTGTCTAAGGCAAGCTTGAATGATTTATTACAGGCCATTGAATTCGAGCAGTCTGAACCAGTTCAAATTGATTTGACACAGTCATCACAAGAAGGTAACAAGAAGTCTAAAGCCTCAAAAAGGCTTAAATTCGATGAGCGAGGTGAAGAATTTATTTTTAAACCCAGAAGACCTATTACAAGGAAGCAAGTAAAGGAAGCGCTGCCAAGAACAGAGGAAACTGAGAAAGTTAGGCAAAAAGATACAAACAAAACAGTCATCACATCTCAAGGAGATTATATAGTAGCCATGAAAAGCCAAATAGAAGCAGCTGAAGATGAGATTAACCAACTGAAGAAAGCTGCTAGAGACCTGAAGGCACAGCTAGGCTAGTTACCTACTAAATGAATTTTCTTTTCAGGAAAGGTTTTGTTCCAAATTTTTGTTAATTTTGCTTAGTCTTATTGTTTTGAAGACATGTAAATCCCTGCTATACATATGAAAAACCAAAGGGAGTTTTTTGAAATCATATGTTTGGGTGATAAAGATTTCGGTTCAAAAGCAAGTTGTTTTAAATAAAACAGCAGTTTCGTAGCGCGCTACGAAACTGCTGTAGGTGATGATTTTAACGCAGACCGGAAGTTTTGTATTATGAACGGGAATTT
>APFE031221211.1:595-15712 GCA_000404065.3 Pinus taeda | reverse complement strand
ATTATCCCATACAAAACCAAATAAATTATCACATCGAAAAACATAAACGCTACCAAGCAAATCACGGGATAAATAAATAGAAACAGCTAATACCCATGCCACTCATCAGTATTGAAGACTACAAGTGATTAAATATGCATCTCTCACTAAAGATATCCACACTCATAAAACACGCTGATGTCCCATAGATCAGCCTTTTAATCCCGCGCTATGAAATTTAAAATTACTTTTATAATTTTAAACTTTTGTAAAAAAAAATTATTTAGCTTTTAGTTTTTCTTAAAAACATTCCGAAACTATTACGCAAATGATGAGACTATTTTTTATTCTATTTTTTTATATCATACAACATAAAAAAATCTATTTTTTATATCATATAACATACAAAAAAAATTCATTTTGATGTTTGTAAAAAAAAGTAATATACCACCGATATTACAACATACAAAAAAAATTAAATACAAAATTATAAATATACGTTATCAAAATAATCTGTAAAGTTACTAAAAAAAATCTATTCCATAAATACAATTTTTATAACAACAAAATCTTAAATAACAAATTCAAACAAATTCAAAATAATCTGTAAACTCACTTAAAAAAATCCATTCCATAAATACAATTTTTATAACAACAAAATCTTAAATAGCAAATTCATAAATTCAAATTAAAAAACAATAACACTTACCCAGTAAACTAAATCAGAGAAATAAACAATTCAATAATTAATTATACTTTATTTATCATTGACTTGGTAAATAAATTATCCGGAACAAAAACATCAAAGTAGAAATTATGGCAAAACAATAACATTAGCTCTAATTCATATAATAGAGAAATAACATTAACATGGTAAACAAGTTTGTTATAAACAATATTTTTATAAATTCTTATTGCAACAAATAATGTGTATATATATATGGTAAATAAGGTATATAAAAATCAAAATACTTATATTTATTTGTGGAAAAATTAAAAACAATAATTGTTTATTCTGTGTCTTTATAATAAAAAATTATTCTTCACGCATTACTTCTATGATGCAAGCATCTAAACCAACTTAGGGTATCTCAGTGAGAGAGCACTAACAAATAGGAAGGATTTCTATCTGAATAATGAGATTGACCTACACTCAGCCATAGAGTGAGTCCTCCCCTCTGCTCGTCGACAGATACGTCGACAGATATAAAATTCTGGTAGTGTATATGAATATATTTCATGTTTGGATGAGTGTCGCTAATGGTGAGTAATATTTGTTTTGAAATTAAAAGTATTAGTATAGATTTATATTAAATACAGATATAATATGAGTATATGAGTTGTGAAGGATCAAATTATTTGTAAATTATTTGTAAATATTTTTAGAGTGAAAAATACAATGCTTTATTTTTCATTATTTAAATTGTATTTTTGAATGTTAAATAAAGTATATATGGGACAACTAGCTATAAAATGAATCTATGGATTTAATGAAAAAACACAATTGACTTCCTAAAAGTGCAAGGGTTTGTCACTGATCAATGTACTATGGGCTTGCATCTTTTGTTTGTTATAATCCTTAAAACCAACTACATAGTACTAAGTAAAGGCATTTTCTGACCAGGTTACAATTTTGTGCAGACTTCTAATTTTTTATTAGATCTGGCAAAAAACATTTCAAAGAAATTTAATTCTGACAGTGTTTAAATCATTTTTTATGATGGAAATAGATTCCACTCCTTTATGATGAAAATAGATTTCACTCTATCAAAAACATCTAGGCACCCAAAATCTTGACGCTTCATCACTATAACCTAGTTTTTCAAAAACTTCCTTCAGATTTCCTCAAAATAATAATTATAACCTGTTTAAACTACTAGCTGAGTAAAAATTTCTCCAACAAAGAAAAGCAGGGTAATTAACATGTATGAATCTTATGTTTACCTCTATCAAGTTTTCAACTTTAATAAGCAGAAAAGATGGACTTTGTTGTGCAGCTATCCATTGGTCATCCTTTGCAATTTAATCCCAATGCTTAATCATCCTGCAATAACAGTGTAATGCCCGTCATGTCTTCATGTGAACTCAGGTCAAAAAACATGGTTTGGACTCTGGCCTGAGGCACAGAGAATACTATTTCATCTTAATTTTTTGCTACGACTTTCCAAACTTCTTCTCAAAGAAATCAGGCTTCAACTATAATGTCTCCACAATTCAACTCAACAGCTTCCCAGCGAGTCTTTTAATTTCAGTATAATATGCATCCACGATCCCTTGCTAAAGCCAAATACTGTCAGTGTAGCAGCAGAATGTCCGAATTTCAGCAATATAATTTGCCCAAAGGAATTTGTCCAAGGCTATATGTCAAAATGCATCAAGGGCTTTATAGTTAATTCGGGTATTACGGGTTTGAATCTCTGTATTGGCAACGTATTGCGACATTTAACATCCGATGTGGACCACCAAAAGTGTAATTGGTCACTGATCTTTGAAACCTTTGAAACCATTCTGAGACAGATGGAAACAAGTGGAATCATATAAAAACCTGCAATTTCACTTTCAGTTGCTTCCAGAAACACATTTTGCCGCCCAAAATATGATTGCAATAAATAAAGTGGAACACAGGTTATTAAGTATCCAACCAAGGACATCATAACTTTTATATAATAAGTTTATATGCTTTTCCAATTAAACTATTTTAACATTTTACATAACACGTTTATATAGTTTATTTTAGAATGATTTTAATATTAAAAATATTATCATATATGAATGTAGCAAAAATTGTAATGGAGTAAAAGTGAAATGAAACCAATTTAATTATCTAATAATATATTTATAAGAAATAAAGAATAGGTTTTTTATTAAAGATGGCGGTATCTATATTCATAATAAATCATGATATTAAAATATTTTTTACAACTCCCCTTTTTAGCAGAGGGAAAAAAATATTCTAAAACCTTTTTTTTTAATAGAAGAAAAAAAGTATTGTAAAAGAAGCAAACTTAAGTCCACATTAACAAATTTTGATCTCATGGATGTTAATTACCACCACTATCAAATAATATATGTTTGGAGCTCATGGCAAGATGCTAAAATGAAGATATTTATGTATGGGACTAAGTGGCTAGATATTGAGAAAATCTAGACAAAAGCTAGATCTTGTTAAAAAGCACACAATCCATTTATCTATGGGACTAAGGATAGACCTTGAAAAAAAGGTAGATTGAAGCTAGATCTTGCCAAAGTACATGAAAATTTTGAAGAAATGTAGATTGGAGTTAGATTTTGGCTAAAAAAAACATAATTTTATTAAAAAAGGCTTTAATTACTATCACTGAATCTCCTTTTCATGCAAATATCATTTAGATTGAAACAATACTTTGATCAAACTAACAACAAATCATTCTAGATAGCATGATTTTCTTTAAATAATAATTACTAATAAACTTACACTTACATCAATAATACTATCATCATTATCCACTCACAACTGATATGTAATAAATTTTATCAACTTTAAAAATAAATAAAATATTAATTTTAAAAAATATCAAACCCAACACCATATTCACAAACATATGATCAAAACCAGCACTACATCAAAACCAACCTTACTCAACAAAAAAATTGTTTAACCATAGTTGAACAATCCATATGAAACAATAACCCACTATTACTTAAAAAACAATACTACCAAAAAAACAAATGTCTAGCCAGAGGTAGTAGACATATCTATGTGAAACAACAATCAACTATTAACTCCATGTTTCATGCACATTAATACTGAAATCTACAATCAATATAATTAAACTCAAAAACTGAAAATAATATAATGATTTACAACCTGAAAACTCACCATCACAGGAACTCTCAAAATTAATTTTATAAAGTCAAAAGCAACTGCAACATACAAACAGTGGTATGCCCATTTCGAATTAAACCTGGATTATTAATTCAGCCGAACGGACTGTCTATTCGGTCCATGAAAAGGGGAGAGAAGGAATTAATCAAATAATACTTGGAAGAAGCACCATTGTCCTCAAGCCTAGTGGGCAATTTTCTTAATCTGTTGTTCTCTCTGCCATCCTTCCAAAAGCTTGGCCATGTCAATCATGGGATGTCCCGCTGATGATCAGACATAGGACATGCAAAGCTTTCCGAAGAATTGCAGAGAGAACAAAAGATTATCTAACTTATAAAATACTTAACTCCGTCAGGACTACTGCAAGTTCTTTCATAAAAGGCTTTGTTACAAACGCTTACTGAACAAATAAATTCAGATGACCTAAATGAAACTATAGCTCGGCAATATTGATTGAATGGCGAAACTATGAGTTTTATGGACATATTTATAAGATTATAGGAACTCAATAAGGGATGAAACTCGTTTATTACCAGGAATTTACTATATTCGCTACAAAATGTTATTTAGGCTATATTCATTCCCCGGCCTGTGTAGAGATTGCTCCATGTGCCTCTATAGGGATTGATGATGTCATGCGTACACCCCCAAACAATGTGATTTCTTGTTTTTTCAAACTTCGTTAGTAAGTCGTGACACGTATCCTATAAACTTTCGTCTCCACGTTACGCTCAATTGAGAGACCACGTCATTACCATCTTTATTATGTACTGATCACATGTACAAATGGGCTTATACATCAAGGGAGCCTTATAGAAAACGTTTATCAACTGAGTCAAACCAAATATCATGAAAAGACTTTTAACAACAAATTTTAAAAAGAAAAAATATAAGAAGATTATAATTTATAACTACCTGCTGCCATCATTGTTTACTATTCTTCCGCTGATGCTTAACAACCAATTTTAAAAGAGGAAAAATATAAGAAGATTACTTGTAACTACCATTCAGCCTTGTGCTCCAATCACTATTTGCTACTATCCTTTAGACTATTAAAAGAATAGAATGTGGCCATTAAATAGTATATGATAGTTGATAGGAAATTATGGCTCTCCTATATAAGTATAACTTTTGTCACAACTACTAATAAGAAACAAAAGAAATTGGCTTTTGAAGCAAAAAATCCAAGGTACTAATTACCTTTAATCATGGGATGTTTTTTTTATCACAATGTTGGGTTTTGTAAGTCTAGGCCACCTTTGTGAAGAAACTATATAATTATTTTTATATTTCGAACATAATGACGATCTCCATTATGTCTAGTCCATAAAATTGTTGACAACCTTCAATTATATCATGGAAGACCTTTGGGAACCAATTATATAGTTCTTTTTCTATTTCACATATAAATGACGATAACCTTCCATTATATCTAGGCCATCAAATTCTTGATGACCTTTATTATATAATTTTTTCCTATTTTGAACATAAGCCACAATGACCTTCCATTATATCTAGGCTATATAATTGTCATGTATATTGTTTCAAGTCATTGAACATGACTTTTCATCTTCAACTCCAAATTATAATATGTATTCATGCATATGGCTAATAATAATTTTAAGGAGAGTAGCCTAAGGAGGATATAATTTTGCTTGGAAAATAATGGAAATTTCCATAAAATTTGGCTAATATTTTTGGAAATTTTAGTTATAGTTGTCAAGCTTTAGGATTTTAGGTGCCTTAGGGTTCTTGATGGTGTTGGATCCATTTCCACTATCAAAAATGTATTCCAAATACTCAAGCAGTAATATTTCTTGGAAATTTTATGCAAAACTCTAGCAAGAAATTGTCAAGAAAAATTGTGATTACGTGCTAACAAGATTTTCAATATAATTATCGAAAATGAAAAGAAAAATTAATTTTAATAATTTTACCAATAAATTATATAACATATTTCAATTCTCTTCACTAATTTTGTAACCATTGCTCAAATATAAGAATTTGTTCACACGTTTCAAAGTTCAATAAATAGTTAATGTTAGCTATGCTACCTTGTTATTAAAAAAATTAAGCTTCCTAATAAATACAAAATAATGTGTTAATGTCAAATCAAATTTTATTATTAACCTAATCAAATATAATCAAATATATCTAATTTATTTCTTTTAAAAAGTAATTTACCTTTAATTAACATTTTTCAAAGTAAACTTTTAACCCGCCAACAATTTTGAAAAACACAGCAAAGATAATAGTAAGTAGATGACAGGACACAACTTCAAAATTAATTAACATTGGGAGGCCGTCGAGAGGAAAAAGAAACAATAATAGACTCTTCATCTTATATTGTCAAAGATTAGGGACAGGGATTTCACTATCCAATGTGCAAACAGCCTAGCAGACGATCAATCAATAGTAACAAGGAGCCACTGCAGTGGCGGTAGTCCCTGCCGGGGTCTGCAGCGAATTGCAAAACTTAGAACAGTGGATGCAAATATTATTATGAACTTACAACTAAAAAAGTACGTGTCCGCATGTCTGGATGTCTGGAACGGTGCATCTCATTCAGAGCGATTAACATTACCATTCAAATGGCATTCACAGCTATTAATGTTACCGTTCTATTTCACGTTTTCTTAGAAAATTGCTTGCGAGTAACAAAACAACAATTACTAAAATGATATTTATAAAGAAACATTAAAACTAGTGTCAATATTTAAATTTAAAGTTTTATATTAAAATTATTGAAATTTGCCCTATTATAGTTTTCAAAATAATAACAAGTAAATTTCAATTTAAAATATAGAAATAGATTGGCATAACCGTGAAAACTCTTTTACTCCACAACTAGTGCAAAATTAACCAGAAACTCAACCACACAATAAGCCAAAAAGTCCCCGGTTAGACTGTGATCTAAACATATAAATAAATTTAATTCAACATGTATAAATTCAACTTTGTCCAAAATATGACTAAACTAAACTTTGACTCAATTTTAATTAACTCTTTCATTTTAAATAACTCTTCATGGGGAGTAACTATCTCTCATTTTCAATTGGACAATAACTTGAAGGTTTTATGGCAATCTTTGCATAATATAATACCATCATAGCTCATAGAAAAGTAAATAACATATTTACCATCAATTACTTACACTATAATTTAAGAAGTCTTTGCATATAAATGGATAGAAATAACATATAATAAAAAATAATTACCAAGAGCTACTTCTCACTATTATTTTCCTCAACACTTATTTATCCGCTTCACTCCACTTCACATCTTTCAAACATTTGATTGAAGCATAACTTGAAAGTCGTAGACTCTTATTGCAACTTCGCACAATATAATGCCATGTGAATGTCTTCCTCACATATTTTATGCCATGATTTATTTATGGATATAGATTTTTAGATATTTGTGTAGTTATTTTTATTCTTAAGCTTTTGCAGGGAAACCATTCAAAAATAACTCATACTCAAGTAATTAACATTTCCTATCATAATTTAAGCAAGTGTTTACATAAAAAAATGGATAGGACTAAGAGGTAAATAAATATACCTATAGTCACTATTTTATACCATTAGGAGTAATACTACTTTCTAATTATTACTATCTACCAAAATTTATTCATTATTTTATATTATTATTTATATTTTTCTCAGCTCTTATGTAGGAGTAACACTACTTACTAATATTTACTATTCACCGAAATTTATGTAAATTTTGTGCTTAACCAATCAATTAATTTATCCTCTTAAGATCTCAATTTATTTATTCATGCCAAAGCAAAATCTTGATGATGAAACGCACGTGTTAGTTCAAAACACCTAGGCCAAAAATTTATTTTCTATTAAAAACTTTACTTAAATTGATTTTAATTCTTTAACTAAAAATTAAAATTAAATTTATTAAATTACTCATATTTTATAAATAAAATATTTTATTAAAAAATTCAGCCACGTAAATCACTTCCAACCCTAAAATCTAAATTTCTATTTTTCTTCATATTTATTATTTAAATATTCACCAAAAAAATATTTGTAACGTAAATATTCACCGGGAAAGATTGCCGAAACGGAGTAGATAGCTATAACATTTCAGTAATTAATAATTTCCATAGATAATGCAATCCCACTGTCAAAAACCGACCAGAGAAACATAAATTTATAATCATTCGCACTCCCTAACCATTGGACGCAAAAGAAAATGGATCTTCTGGCCGTATAACACAACCAATTGCTGTAATTCTTGACTGTATATTCTCAGAAAAAAATTACAAACAGTAGTAAATGCCAAAATACAGTAACGCCATCTTGGATTATAAAGTTCTCTAAATTGGGACATCTTAGTGACAGAATTCTTTCATAAATCTTCAATAGTACACAGTACACCAGTTCTGCACCCAACTAAAGTTTGACAGTACACCATTAATTCTACCAGCAGCTCAGAAACTTTGTCTTCTCAAATTGCTTTTCCGCTTCACTCGTTTCAGTATAATCACAAATTTTCCGAAATGGGTACCGGAATCCCGCCTGCACGTACCGCCGGGAAGATTGAGCGACTGGTTCGGATTTGGGGACTTCATTTCCTTCCTCTGCGGTAATGGAAATGGAGGAGGCCGAGGTCGAGGCCGTCACAAAAGCTTTGGCGCTCCTGCGACCCACATACAACACAGAGAGCATCGACGCCGTGGGAGCCATGAAGCAGCAGGTTAACAGTTCGAATCGCAGGGCTTCACAAACACAAAAAATTGCAGAAATTGCAGAGCTCAGGTAATGTATTCACAGTTTTGCAAACAAGCCCATAAAATTGATATACGTGGAAGTATGAGTGCGGAGATATATAGATATTTTGGGGACGAGGTAAACCAGTGGGCGAGCGAGGCAGGCACGGGCTCATCCTCGGCCTCGTCATTTTTGTTTGCCAAACAGAGAAAAATAGCAGTGGAAAACCGTACAAGGCGCTGTAATGGTTGCGGCCAAACAAGCACATGAATCACCAGGGCGTGATTGAGGCTGTAACGAATGACTATCCAATTGCTGAGTGAAAATTCTGTGTTGATTACTTGAACTCTTCTTCGCCGAAATCTTGGTGGCCGACACTAAAATTGAATTTAGCCAAGCCGCACTCAGCCCTGTCGCTGCAATTTATAAACAAAACCGACGTTAATCTGGACTGGCACTAACAATTGCAGAACTACGGAAAATAAAAATAACTGTCATCAAGAAAAAAGTTGGCAAAAAATGAAATGAAAATGGCAAGCAGACACATATACATACTCTGTTTTTGTGTGTTGAAGGCTGCAGGGTGTTGTAGAAGAGCTTGCGAAACCGCTGCTTTGCGAAACCGCTGCCATTGTTAAGATGATCCAAGAAGAGGAAACTGATTAATTTCAGAGCAAAACCAACCAGAAATGAAGTTGCGGGTAGCGAATACAAGCTGCTAGTTCGATTCTGTGGGGAGGCATGGGTGTGGTGATATAAGAAGGAATGGAGGTGCATGCATCTCGACAGGTGTAAACAACCCTTGACATTTGTAACCTTGTAACCTATGTACCTGCCACAATTGTTAGTTTAAAAACTTAGGATAAAATCGACTTAAGATAAAATCGCTTTCCCTGATCCCAGTTTAAAGACTTAGGATAAAATCGTTTTCCCTCGTTAAAAACAGCATTGGGGCACGTGAACCCTGCAATAAGAGGCTAAATCCAAAAGTTTGGTTAAAATTTTCATAATGCAAACTTGTTTTAAATAAACTTTGATTAAAATAGAAATAACTCAAAAAAAAACGGGTCAACAAGTGAATTAATAGGCGGTCAACCCCATATCGAACGCTATAGTCCCTGCCATGCCAGAGGCAGGGACTAATAAGAGTTCTTCAACCCTTTTTTTCATACGTAAATTCCCGGTCATTAACGAGTTTCATGCCTTACTGAGTTCCTATGATCTTATAAATATGTCGATAGAACTCATAGTTTCGCCATTCAATCAATATTGCTGAGCTATAGTTTCATTTAGTTCATCTGAATTTATTTGTTCCGTGAGCGTTTGTAACAAAGTCTTCGGTTTATGAAAGTGGTCGCAAGAGACCTGACGGAGTTAAGTATTTTCTTATAGTCGTTAGGGTTTCATTATTCGGAAGAAGTAGAAGGAAACAATACCAGAAAAATATATCACAAGAGACGAAGAAACGCCAATATCAACTTCGATAATCTTTTGTTCTCTCTGCAATCCTTCAGAAAGCTTTGCCTGTCCCATGTCTGATGATCAGCGGGACATCCCATCATTGACATGGTCAAGCTTTTAGAAGGATTGCAGACCGAACAAAAGATTAAGAAGATTGCCCACTAGGCTTGAGGACAATGGTGCTTCTTCCCTATATTATTTGATTAATTCCTTTTCTCCCCTTATTATACACCGAATAGACAGTGAGGTTGTAAATCATTGTATTTTCAGCTTTTGAGTTTAATTATATTGATTGCAGATTTCAGTATTAATGGGCATGAAACATGGAGTTAATAGTTGACTGTTGCTTCATATAGATCTGTCTACCTATGGGTAGACATTTGTTCTTTTGGGTAGTAATAATGGGTTATTGCTTCATATGGATTTGTTCAGTTGTGGTTAAACAACTGGTTTTCTTCGGTAGGATTGGGCTTGATCATATGTTTGTGAATACCGTGTTGCCGGTGTTGGTTTTGATATTTTTAAAATTAATATTTTATTTATTTTTAAAGTCTAGAAAATTTATTACATATTAGTTGTGAGTAGATAATGATGATGAGTATTATTGATGTTAGCCAAAGTTTATTTTTAATTATTATTTAAAGAAAATCATGATATTTACAATGGATTAAAGTATTGTTTCATATTAAATGATATTTGCATGAAAAAAATATTCATAGTGATAGTAATTAAGGTATTTTTTAATAGGATTATGTGCTTTATAGCAAGATTTAACTTTAATCTGCTTTTGTTCAAAGTTTTCATGTGCTTTGGCAAGATCTAGCTTCAATCTACATTTTTTTCATTTTTTTCAAGCTCCAGGCTTAGTCCCATAGATAAATAGATCATGGAAGCTCCAGGCTTAGTCCCATAGTTAAATAGATCATTGTGTGTTTTTTGACAATATCTAGTTTCGTCTGGATTTTCTCAACATCTAGCCACTTAGCCCAATACATAAATCCATGTACTATTATTGGTTTCATTTTAGCATCTTGCCATGAGCTCCAAACATATATTATTTGATGGTGGTAATTAACATCCATGGGATCAAATTTTGTGAATGTGAATTTAAGTTTGCTTTTTTATTATTTTTTTCTCATATTCAAAAAGAGGGGAGTTGTAAAAAATATTTTGATATTGTGATTTATTATAGGTATAAATATGACATCTTAATAGAAAATCTATTTCATTTTTATTTTTTAAAGCATATCATTATGCCATAAAATAATACATTTTTTAAATTTGAGATATTTAATTTTTTCTTTACTTAATTAAAAGAGAAAAATATTATTAATCTTTTAAATTCAATCTTTTATCTTCTTTTAATATTTTAATTTTTAAGAAGATTTTTTTTTGGAGAAAACACATAGAAAATTTAAGAATACCCATTTCCTAGGTTAAGTTCTAGAAACTCGTGGAATTCTAAATTTTTTATGTATTCCCCAAAAAAAAAAAAAAAGCTTCCTAAATAGTAAAACACAAAAGCATCCATCTGAAATTTTAATTTCTTTTCATTTCAACTTTTTTAACTCCATTTCAATTTTTCCTAATATCATAATATTTTAATATTAATATTATTCTAGGTTTCTGAAGCTTATATAAACTTGTTATGTAAAATGTTAAAATAGTTTAATGGGAAAAGCATATAAACTTATTATATAAAAGTTATTATGTCCTTGGTTGGATACCGGATAACCTGTGTTCCACTTTATTTATTGCAATCATATTTTGGGTTGCAAAATGTGTTTCTGGAAGCAATTTTTGTCTTATAAAGTGAAAGTGAAATTGCAGGTTTTTATATGATTCCACTTATTTCCATCTGTCTCAGAATGGTTTCAAATTTCACCCTTGTATCGCAATACGCTGCCAATACAGAGATTGAAACCAATAATACACGAATTAACTATGAAGCCTTTGACGCATTTTTGTTGGAATTTAATTCCAACTGCAACCTAAAACAGCTGGACAAAAATCTGACCTTCTGTAGATATTCCAGGTTGTTCGATGCCGCAAAGTCACTCTTGATATTTTGCATATTGATGAGCATTAAATTCACAGAATTGAATTCCCCTGCAACCGCCGACTTGTTTTCTTGAGAAAGGCATCACCGCTTGCTGCATTCAATATGCAGATAAGCGTTAGAAGATATTTTGATTATTTTATTGTTTAAAATCAGATATGTTTTTTCCTATAAATATAATGAACAACAGTTCTGTTTTAAGGTTAGAAGAAGATAGAAAGTCTTTTCTGTAACGCACAGTAGTGCTGAACCTGGAATTTTCTGAGATAAAGAAAATTGGTTTGCGGAACTGAAGTGTTCCTCTTGTATCAGTTAGTTTACTGTATGAGTTTTTTTTACTGTTTATGAATACAAGTTATTTTACGTTGCTGTTACACCGTTGCAAGTTGCTGTTACACCGTAAGTCAAAAATTGACTTGACGTCAAAACACGTTGCTGTTACACCGTAAGTCAAAAATTGACTTGACGTCAAAACACGTTGTTGTTACACCAAGATCAGCAACTAACGAAATTACGTTGTTGCAACACCAAGAACAACAACTAACGAAACTGCGTTGTTGTTACACCAGTTTCGCGTTGCTGTAACACCGTATCCCGCAAACGTTTTTTTTTTATTATTTCCGCTATGCAAAACAGAGTATTGTTCTGTTTTCAGTTTTGTTTTTGAATTATCAGAAATTCTAACAGTATTGCTGCAACACCAAACTACGTTGCTGCAACACCAAACTGCTTTGCTGAAACATCGTTTCCAACAAGCGGTTTTTCAGTTTTCTGTGTTAAAACAGAGTGTTAAAAACAGAACCTTTTTTTGTCTGTCTATTATGGAATATCCACAGCTTTCCAACATGGTATCAGAGCGGGTCTAGGCACTCAGTGAGTCAAAAACAGAGTTTGTTTTTCACTGTAGGAGCTGTAAGAAGCTTATAGAGTAGATTTTTCCAGCAGAGAAAGTTTTTGCTTGTTTTTAATTATACAGTCAGTATCTCTTCTTTACCTATACAGAGTTAAGATGGCAGATGCTGGAACAGGTTTGAAAAATTCCCAACTGCCACAGTTTAATGGGAAAAATCACAGTTATTGGTCCATAATAATGAAAGCATTGTTTGCTTCTCAAGGAATATGGGAGCTGGTTGAAACTGGCTATGCTAAACCTGCAGATGCAACAGTATTGGCTGCTTTGACAGTAGCAGAAAGAGACCAGTTGAAGAGAGACAGGAAGAAGGATGCCAAAGCCCTCTTTTTCCTCTTCCAATCAATACATGAAAGTGTTTTTCCATGGATTGCAGCAGCAACAAAATCCAAAGAGGCATGGAATATTCTCAAAACTGCCTATCAAGGCATGGAGAAGGTGAAGACTAGAAAGTTGTAGATGTTGAGGAGAGACTTTGAAACATTCAGCATGAAGGAATTTGATACAATAGATTCATTCTTTACTCAGGTTATTAGGATGATAACCCAGATAAGATCTCATGGTGAAATTCTTGAGGAAAGAAGGATCGTAGAGAAGATCTTGAGATGTTTACCCTCAAGGTTTGACGCTGTTGTAGTAGCAATAGAAGAAACAAAAGATCTCTCACAGTTCACGGTAGATGAACTGAGTGCTTCTCTTATGTCTCATGAACACAGACTGGGTAGAGGAACAGATTCCACTTTTGAGCAAGCATTCAAGACTCAGATGTCTTTCAGCCAAAGAAAAGGTTGAGGCAGAGTAAATAACAGAGGTCATGGAAGAAGCCAAAATAGAGGCAGATATTATCCTACAAGCACAAGCGGAAGGAACTGCAATCAGAACCAAGATGAAGGTTCAAGCAAATAGCAAGCTCATGGACAAAGGTATGACAAATCCCAAGTCCAATGTCATTATTGTAAGAAATATGGACACTACGCCAATGAATGTAGGAAAAAACAAAATGACATGAATAGTAGGCAGAATGCTAATTTTGCAAATGAAGAAGATAAGAATCCAAAAAATGTGCTATTAACATGTAACATTGCACAAGACAAACAAGAAGATTTTTGGTTCTTAGACTCAGGTTGTAGTAATCACATGACTGGAAATATTGCAATGTTTGCCAATCTGGATAAAAATGTGAAATCTGAGGTAACAACGGGAACTAATAGTAAGATATCTGTCAAGGGTAAGGGCAGAGTAAGTATCCGAGCAAGAAATGGAGAACAGATGATTGTGCCAGAGGTATACTATGTACTTGGTCTGAAATGTAATCTTTTGAGCATTGGACAACTCATTGACAAATATTACAATGTGTTCTTCAAAGATGATATGTGTACAATCAGAGATATACCTCCAAGTAAGAAGATCATTGCACAGGTGCAGATGACCAGCAATAGAATGTTTCCTCTCAAACTCAGTGCAGATTTGAAGGAAGGAAGAACTATTGCAGCTGTAACACAAGAAGTCTTTCAGGAACAAGTGAAAGATGAGAATTGGTTGTGGCACTTGAGATTTGGACATATCAATTTTGGAGGCTTGAATCTGTTGCACAGAAAGGGAATGGTAAAAGGATTTCCATTGATTGAGAAACCGGACAACCTTTGTGAAGGTTGCATCTTGGGCAAGCAACACAAAGAAAGCTTTCCAGCAGGAAAGAGTATAAGGGCAAAAGCACCCTTGGAAATTGTTCACTCTGATGTGTGTGGACCGATGCGAATACGATCATTTGCTAGAAATAGATATGTTTTAACTTTAATTGATGATTACACCAGAAAGACATGGGTGTATATGCTGAAACAGAAGAGTGAAGTGTTCGAGAAATTCCGCCACTTGAAAACTCTTTTTGAGAAAAAGTGTGGGCATTATATCAAAGTGCTCAGAACAGATAGAGGAGGAGAATACATCTCCCAAGACTTTCTGCGTTTTTGCAGAGAGAATGGCGTACAAAATCAGTTTACCGCAAGGTATACACCTCAGCAAAACGGTGTTGCCGAAAGAAAGAATAGGACCATTCTTGACATGGTTAGAAGTATGTTGAAGGAAAAACACTTGCCTCATGAGTATTGGGCAGAAG